>PVJD01005381.1:0-116825 GCA_004026545.1 Mormoops blainvillei
TGTCTCTTTCTTCCAAACAAGTCTTTCCACAAGGCTCTCCGCCAGGGCTACCTACAGCATGTGAAAACAGCATTTTCATCAATTACTTTGAAAATCATGTTATTCCAGGTGAACAGAGAAAATGAACACATCATACGCATCCCCAGTGTTTTTGCCTTCCACCATGAGTGAAATCCCCTCGTTTCCCGCTTCCCTACCAACTTATATTCAGTGTACAATGTGGGAGCAACTGTGAGTTACTCAGTGCCAACCTGTTTTCTCACAAGGTGATTTTTATTTGTAGAAATGACTGCCTCGTGAAAAGACGGCCTTGGAATGCAGGTAACTAACCAACTGGAAGGGGAGGAGACCAGTTTACACCAACACAGGCTGTGCAAATACAATGGCAGTGTATGATACTTGGCAAAGAATTCACACTTTTGTTTTGACCATTTATGTAGTATTATTGGCAACATTATCTGAACACTTTTTTTTTTTGGCATATTTTATTGAGTATGCTATCACAGTTGTCCCATTTGCCCCCTGCTTTATCCCCTCTGCCCTGCACCCCATCCCATCCTTCCCATACCCCTTGGTCCAAGACCATGGGCTGCACACACCAGTTCTTTGGCTTCTTAATTTCCCACACTACTCCCGGCCTCCACCTGTCCTTTTCTTTTTTTGTCAACAATTTCCCACCACCACTTTCCCTATCCCCACCCACCCCCACCTCCCGCCCTCAATCCTTCCCCCATTTGGCTTTGTCCATGGGTCCTTTATGCATGTTCCTTGATGACCCTTCCCCTTCTTTTCCCCTGTTATTGCCCTCCCTCCTCCCCTCTGGTTACTGTCAGTTTGTTTTTTATTTCAATCTTGCTGGTTATATTTTGCTTGCTTGTTTATTTTGTTGATTAGGTCAGAACACTTTTGAAGATGTTTCTTGTATTGAGACATTAAGAATACAAGACAAAAAAAGAGAGCATGGACTTCAGCACTGAAATCGCAGTTTATCAAGGTTGAAGGCAATGACTAAGCATGTGGAAATCAGCAGTTCATGATTGGCATGGTAATAACTAGCATTAAAAACAAACTTCCCTATGGTTTACAGTTAGTTGATTGTGACTGTTCTCAATAAAGAAAAAAAAAGACTTGAAAAAAAACCAGATCACTTCAGTAGTAAATTTAAAAAAAATTCAAAAGGTACTCCAGCAAATGCATGAATAGCCAGAAAACCCAACACAAATAAAATATTACTCACGGGCAATACAGAACTCTTAAAGTGTACAAGAGAAAGTAATCTACACAGCGATACCTTTTTTCTTTTGTTAAGAGCGACTTCTTTGCCTTGTAGCTGGGATCCTTGTATTAAAGTGATTTCAATTAAGTGATTTTGGGGGAGAATAAGATACAGTATCTTAAGCTTCCTTTTGCTATTCATATTTTACCCTCTTCAGTTACCACCCATGTGATGGGTCTATTCTACCTGAACTTAATTCCAAAGGCAGGTAAATACATTTGCATTAATTTGATTGGAAGGATGTGGAGCTTGGGTTTGTTTACTTCATTCTGAACGCTGGTCACCGCTACCAAGCTTTTATAGGAACATTTATAGGAGCCACTGTCTAGATCAGGCACTGCTCCTCCTGTGTCTAGACCCCTAGATGAAGATTCCTGGGCAAACTCAATGTGCCGGTATCAGTAAGGCTGACATCTTAAAAGTGAAACCATTTGCAGATAACATCCTAGATAGGAGAGATTTTGTTTTGAGGAGTATAGGCAGATGTTTGTGTAGGCACTTATTTGTTTTCCAAAATAGTTGTTCAGAAAAAAAACAAACCCCTCAACACAGCTGAACTGAGGAAATCTTCCTAGCCCCTTCTCTGAAGATTCTGCTTCAGGAGGTCCAGGTGAGGTCCTGACCACCCCAGATGATTCATGGTTTTGAACACTGTTATGACAGAATGTGGGTGTTGTTGTTCTGGCCAGGTCTGTTGTAGAGTAGTGACAACTCCCACCTATTGGTAGTGGCTGCTTGGAGCCGTAGACAGAAAGCAAGACAACTAAGAAAGGGTCTAAAAGAATGCCGGGGCTAATTAACGGTGTCTATTCGGAATGGAAAGAGAATCTTGCTGCAGCCCAAACCTTGGTAAAGGACAGTCTGGTGGAAACATAAGGTCTACAAGTTAAGGCTAATAAAAAGGAAAAGGGAGGGAAGAGGAACAGGGAAGGAGGGAGAGAAAAAAATTTTATTGTACGGGTTGGGTAGATAAGGTCTCACACAAGGTTGTGATTGTAGCTACATGATGTCAACACAATTGAAGGGAAGTGAAAGAGAATGACAAGAAATTTTAATTTTTATTGTGATGTATGTTTGATTTTTCACTAATATTGCCGGCTCCTTTTTTAATGAATGTCAAAAATAGATGATAAATGGTAGACTCTGTTTACCTGAAGTTGAAGTTCCTATTAGTTATAGCAATAGATAACTTTAATGAAATCTCTTCTATGAAAATACTAAAATCTTCTAAATTTACAGTCACTCAGGCAACCAAGCAGGGGAAAAATTAAGGGCAGGAGAGGAAGGAGGTCACAAATAACACATCACTATTAAAACTGGGTGTAATCTAATGGACATTTTCTTTCCTCAAAATTATACTTGATATTTAGAAACAAATTTACTGTTCTAGAGATGCCATACAAAAATTTAAAAATAGTAAACATACAACAATTTAGAACCACACAATACCATGTAAATCGCTTCAGAAAAATGACCAAAGGAGTTTTTATGTGGAAAAATAGTGAATTGTTTCCATCTGTTTCTTGGCTGAGTCCTCATGAAATTTAAAACGAAGATGAGAGAAACCCATGTGTGATTAAACTGTTCTCTGGAGAAATAGATGATTCCAACTTTGTATCCTCAGTTTTTGTTTTAGCTCCACCAGGTGACATCCCAATGTCACCACTGCTCAAAATCTCACACTTAGGTTCAAACACATCAAAATCAAACTACTCACTTTATCAACAGCACTTCCCTCAAACATCTTACTCTCCATGTCTGAGTGTCTCTCAGATCTTTGGGACTTTTACAAACACCCTCCAACCCACCACCCCTCATTCCAACTCCCCCTCTACCCCCCAATCCCAGGGCTTTGGCTGGAATCACACCAGCTTTCCTGCTTCCTCGGCTTGCAGACAGCAGATCACAGGACTTTCTCAGCCTCCATAATGGAGGGAGCCAATTGTAAATCCCCTCACAATTAGATTGACAGATGGATAAATCTATCTACTTATCCCATTGGTTCTGTTTCTCTGAGGAACCCTAGCTAACATATTATTTATTCACAAATATCCTGTCTACTTCCAAGGCTTAGTAAATAATGGCCTAATTCATTTTGACCAGTACTACATCCTGTTCATGATTAGCCTACCCCCAACACATTGCCTGGAAAAGTGTGCTGAAAATGGAAGATCAATAAATAAAAGACAATTCAAAACTTTGGGGTTTGGTCTGACTAAGTATCTTCTATCTGTATTTTGTATCTTAATTTGAAATGTGGATACAAAAGGATAAATACACAGACCAAAAAAAAAAAAAAAAACCCCAGGAAATTCATAAAACAAAATAATAAAACAATTACCCTTCCATATAAGTACTAAAACTAATTCTAGTAAATGAACAAACACAGACTCCCATCTACACAGGTTTCTCCTTTTCTTCCTGATACATCTTCTGCCAACCACACTAATACTTTCAGCATTGGTTACAAGACAGGATCAATTCAAAGTCCCCATTACCGTTCTGAGTCTTGTCTTATCTTTTCTTTTTTCTTTATTTTTTTTACCGTTTTCTTCTGTAGTACCTGAAATATCTTGGCAGAGAAATAAGCCTTCTCCAGAGCTCTTCCTTAACCTTGCTTGCTCTTAAGTCCACTCCTTTATCATGTGGTTTCAGCCTTGACTGGACATCAGCATCACCTGGGGAGAGCTCTGAACAAATGCTGACACCTGGTTCCCATTCCCATAGGCTCAGATTTGATTTGTCTGGGTTGAGACCCAGACATCAGGATTGCCTGAAAAGCTCCCTGGGCAGCTGTATTGTGCAGTTGGGCTTGTGGGCAACTGCCCTTCAATGTAAATGGTTATGCCTTTTCCTATATTATAGCACATTGGAAAACGAAACCGCTTCCTTTGAAAAATAATAATAGTATCTTTTTGTCCTCCTTGGTTTCAGCTTGATATTGAAATATAATATCAAATGTTAATAAAATTTTCTGCAGGTGGAAATCCAGTATTTCTAATTTGGCCAGAAATGATGATTCTTAAAATTAGCATGACAAAGCTAATTCTCATGAATTTCCTTGACGGACATAATAAATAAACTCAGATTATCTTTACATTTTACCTAAATATCATGCTAAAATGGTTTATAATCTGGTTCTCAACTTAGCTCATATACTACTAAACTCTTAATAAATAAAATCAACTTCATAATTGAAAAAGTACTTTACATGGTTTAACATAAAAGAGGTTGGCAGAAATTAACATGTGACAATTTCCCATGCTTTTGTACAACCAGAATGACAAACTCTTAGCACAGCTGAATGCATTTTTCCAGTAGGCATTAAAAATATAAAGCCGTATAAAAACCATACCCCTTATTCTAAAAACTGAAGCCCATCTTTCTCTTTTTTGTTTCTCATTTGGGAAAGAAAATGTAAAGGTGTATGCTTACTTCTTCTGGTTTTTGTTTCCATCTACTGATTTTTTATCAGTAAACATACATGTACATAAATGTGAATAAGCAGTAATTTTGATAGACGAATATAAAGGATGTTAGTACAAAGTCAATTAGGTAGTTTTTTATAATCATCCCTTTTTGTGGTTGTAATTCTTTAGTGTCATTGTCCCAAGTGCCAAGGGTAGATACTCATCTTGAATGTCACCTACATGAGAGCAGACATTTTGTTGACCGTGGCATTCCCACAGCATAGGACAGGGCCTCACGGGCAGAAGACAGGAATGAAATGTGTATCTGCTGAGGGAGGAATTCTGAAATACATCATATCGCCACAAAAATCCTTCACTACATTTACTGTTCCTTTACTGCGGCGGCAATTTTCAACCTTTTTCATCTCCTGCCACACAGAAATTAATCACTAAAATTCTGCACCACACCAAAACATGTTTTCTGCCAATCTGACAAAAAATAGGTATAATTTTGATTCATTCACACAGGACAGCTATTGTTGTTTTGGCTGTTGTCATTTTTTTTTTTAATTCGACAATCTAAGGTGTGACATACTGGTTGAAAATTGCTGCTTTACTGCAAAAATGTCCTCAAAATCTCAGGAATCTAAGCTTTGGAGAGATCTTCATTCACTACAATTCTTCCTTCTCTTCCAAAGGACTGCCTTCAGTTTTATGATAGTAACTGATGGTGTGAAGGGAGACCGGGTTTACAGGTTTGAAGGTCTTTACAAAGTAGGATGGATATGTGAGTAGGACTATTTAAAACTCAAAGTCAGCTGGAGCCCATAGGAGGAGCCTATCCCAGCGCCCCTGTGAGAGGATTATGGGAAATAAATGAGATATGTGTGAAGCCCTTGGGCCAGAGCCTAGTAGAGAAAGCAAACGAATGTTAGTTTATGTTAACATTATTGTTATTATTTTAAGGATTAATCTAAACATATGATTAAACTGTACATATGTCATTGCATATATCCTCCTCCATAAAATACTTGTGATACCTTGCTGTCATCAGGTTTTATCATACACACGAACTCATTTAATTCTCACAGTAGCCGTGAAAGACTATTTTATCAATCCCATTCTCCAGGTGAGAATATTGAGTCTCAAGGAAATAAGGTAACTTGCCCAAATACATGGAGCTGGTAAATGGAAAATATTAGAATCATAAGCTTGTCAGAAACAGAAGATCTGTTGCTTCCCACTACTCTATAGTAAATACATAAAAATAGAACTCTATAATTATTTCAGATGCATGAATTAGCTGAAGTCCATCACTTTCTAAATTTTTTTATCAGAAAATGTGTAAAATATCACAAATCTGCCCACCGATAGTACAGCCAACTCTACAGAGTTCAAGAAAAATGTCATTTTCTTGGTTCCTATTTTGCCCTGCCCTTTTCCTCAATTTATGTCAGTTTCCAGTGTCTTGGCATTTCCACTGGAGACAGACCAAAAGAAAAAAATCAGGCTCAAAGTTCTTCTTTCTATCACTTGCAGACAGCTTGAGTGAAACCCCCTGTGCTTAGGGGAGCCTGGGGCTTTTGGTTTATCTGCCTATGGGCTGGGCTGTGACTTCCCCATCACCTCAGACATTTGACTGGGGCACTCGGTCTGGTTTTCTACCTACTGAGGCAACATATATACTTATCTGATCTTTCAAAGCATATGATGTAATTTCAAGTTTCATAAAAGTAGTGAAAGTCCTTGCTTATACTAATTACTTTTCTTTTAAGTTGAAATTCTATTCCACTGAAAGAAAAGTCCTATATGTTTTAAACTCTGCCACTCTTTTTCTTAAATAATCCTGAGAAAAAAATGACTCTTCTTCTTGTCTATGTTATATAGTCATTCATTCAGGATAGCTTTATTTGTAGAAATAATAATTAATTGAGTGAAAAATAATTAGACAATTCATTCCTCTGCCTAAATTAAGAATATGAGAACGTCATGTGGGAGTCAAGGTGAAAAAACAAATTCAACTATGACAAGATTATAAGACCTACCACCGCAGGGTTATGAAGATTACAGAAAATTTCTGGCTGTTCCTACAAGGCTGCCTGGCAACTAGTAGGTGCTCATGAAATGGTAAATGCTTCTCTCCGTGTCATGTTGATTTGGACTATACCAGCAGAGGGAGCTCACAGCGCTGAGAGATTTGATGAGCAGTCTTCAGCTCTTTAAGCCAAGTGGCCCCACCTTTCAGTTTTTATCAAACCCTAATAATTATTAAACCCATTATGTTTACCACATTAAACTATTTAAACTATTTACTTTACCCATCCAACTAATAAAACGTGGTGATGTCTCTAAAAGATAACAGCGATGTTTATGAATTCAACAGAAATAACAACTGTGAGTAGTAAAGAGGAAAATACCCAAGTTTTAGAGGTGAAATGAGACATGAGAGCTAACCTTCCAAACCAAAGCCTCCAGCTTGTTCAGTGGGAAACAAGAGTCAACCTATCAAAATGAACATCAAAATTAGAAAGCATTCTCAAAGTATTTTCTTTCTGAGAAAAACAGGTATTGAAATGTCATATTCTTGGATTTCCCAATGAAAAATCTGATAATGACTAACAATCATGCTCGATTTCTGTGAGAAGCAGCTTGTATAATTATAGACCTGAAAAAGCCAGCCCTTTCAGTCCTCTTTTTTCATTTCATTTTATTGTATATGCTTTGTTAACTTTATAATTTTGTGTGATTTATTGTATTCGGTAAGAGTCTAACATGGAGCAGCAGTGCCATGTGTTAGTGTTGCTCTTTTCTAACCACTAGACCTCAGAACGCGAGAACCCCAGGCCGCTTGTGAGCTCAACTCTAGGTTCAGAGACTGCTCCAGGGATCTCAGGGCCAAACGTTTTCAAATTCTTGCAGAAAACCTACACAACCTTTTTACTAACTAAGGAGATAAATGTGCCACAACTGGTATATTTGGTGAACATAATTTAAAGAGAGACAGACCGTTGTCTTACAATAATTACTAATATTTATATTACGTTTCCTATGTACCAACCATACTTTTAATGCATATAAACATATACATTAACTAATTCAGTTTTCATTTCATCCCTATGAGTAGGTATTATTATCATTATCCCAATTTTACAGATAGAAAAGCTGAAACAGAGGGAGATTAAGCATATTGCCCCAAATCACAGCCTTAATTAGTGGAGGAAGAAAGAAAGATCCAAACCCACACTGTTAACCCTCAATCTTCAATACCTTACAATGATCTGCTATTCATACTTTTCCCTGAGAAGCAGGAAAAGAACCCAAACATTGACATTATTAATAATCCTGTACTAATTTTATTTCTATAATAAGCCTCCTAATATAATAACATTAATTCCCAACATTAAAAAAAATAAAAAAAGAAAATTCTATTTCCATTGCTTCCAGTTAATCTGTTGGTCTTAAGGATTCATTTGAAAAGCTATCACTAATATAATGAATACCATTTTGTGTGTCTTTGAAATAAGAAAACACAAAAATGTAAACAGAAAAAAACGCCAGGGAAACCTACTCTCACTTGATGCTAGGTGGTCAATACTGAAGTTCTGTGCCTGGCTTTGGAATTCCCGGGATAGGACAGAGGATGCTGGGAAGACAGCAAAGTTTAAAATAGGTAAGAGAAGTAACAACTGGTCGGGAGTGTATGGCATTTTCCAGCAGTGGTGGGGGATCAGACTGAGATAAGGAATTACAGGTATCAGAGGACAGCTCTCTGTCCAAAGATTACAGGATGATATAAAATTTTTTGGATACAATGATTGCAAATAAAATCTAATGAATACTAGAAAATTTTCAAAAGGGAACAAAGAATGGTATCGGGGGAGGTAGACATACAAAGATTTCACAAACAGAGGGTACACATGTACAGAGTCTTCTACATAGGCTGTGTAGTCTACTTTACTCATCACTTCTCATAAGAGAGATTTGACAACGAAGTCTACATGCTTACTCTTTCTAAAAATATTCAATGTAAATTACAGAATTTCACATCATTTATATTAAAAAGATTTCCTATTTTAAAAAAATTTTTGAGATAAACAGCATCAGAACAAACACTGCATTACTGAGCCCAGTCCTGTCATTTGTAAGACCACTTCCATGTTTCAGTTTGAAGTTTCCAGCTACTTTTAAAATAAAATAAAAAAATCCCTGTTTTTAAAGATGGTCAGTTCAAAGCTCCCTATCTCAGGAGTGGGCATTATTGTATAGACTGTCAGGTGCAAAGAAACGGACACTTGGGAACCCAAGGCTGCCTACACCACTGGGAATGATGCTGAAGTGTGCAGCACAGGATCCCACCCAAATCAGAGAATGTACCCATCCATTTCACATTTATTGAGCTTTTACTATGTGCTCATCCAAACTGGTGAGAACTGGCTCAACTACTGAGGGGTCTGCTCTTTCGGGAAACCATCCCTTATTATCCAAACAATTTCTTCCCCCAACTTCACACCATGTGTCTCTATCATCACACTTATGACATTTCCTCATAAGTATCTGTTCACCTGTCTCTCCTGTCATCTCAACTGAGTTCTTTGAGGGCTTCAACCACATTTTATCCAACTTTCTGTTCCCAGTGTCTAGAGTAATCGACAAGACTTATTGAGACTTGTTGTCAATATTTTCTCACTCTTTACTTCTCCTAAACCCTCTAATCTTGCTTTGCCACTAAAACTGGTCATATCAAGGTTACTAATGAACTGATTCTCTCTAAATCCAATGACACCTCCTAAGTGCTTACGTTGCTTGACCTCTTGGCAACTTTCGATACCATCAACTACCTGCTGTTCTCAAAATCTCTCCTCCTTAGGCTTCCATAATGCCACATCACCTGATTCCCTTGCCACTCCTTTGTTGCCTTCTTTTCAGTCATTTTTTTAGACTCTTCTTCTCTTCCCCAGTGGATTCTGCACTCAGTTCCAATGTGTGTTTTGAGCAGAAGGGGTTCTACAACACAGATCTCCGACACTGGCTGGGTGTCCTACATTCAGCTCAATTCTAACACTATCCATTTGGAGAGCGCCTCAGATTCTACAGGTTAAGGGCTCAGTCTTACAAGACTGCTCCCTCCCCCATCCCCACCCCCACACACTTCAAACGCCAATCACAAGTCCAGTTGTCACGTGCTTCTGACCAACTGGCTATGAGGCTCTAACTACCCTTCCCTTGGGTTTTATTAATTTCCTACATGGACTCACAGAGCTCACAGAAGCATTTTACTTACTACAATACCAGTTTGTTATAAAAGTATATAACTCAGGAAAAGCCAGATGGAATAGATGCATAGGGAAGGCACGGGAGAAAGGGCACAGAGCTTCCCCGCTCTCCGCCTCCGAGCGTGAGACTCTCCCAGAATAATCATGTGTTCACTAGCCTGGAAGCTCTCTAAACCCTGTCCTTTTGGGTTTTTTATGGAGGCTTCATTATATAGGCATGCTTGATTAAAACATTGGCTGTTGGCGATTCGACCTCCGGCTTCTTTCTTCCCCCATCTGGAAGTCATGGGGGTAGGACAAAAAAGTCCACACCCTCTAATCACCTGTTGTACTTCCCTAGTAACCAGCCCTTATCCTTCAGTGGAGTCCAAAAACCACCTCATTAAAATAACTAAAGACATCTTTGTCTCTCTTATCCCTCAGAAAATTCTAAAGGTTTTAGGAGCTCTGTGCCAGAAACAGGGACAAAGACCAAACTGATATTTCTTTTTATAAATCACAGTATCACACCTCCCTAGACTCATCCCCAGAAATTTTCGGGGATAAACACTAGAATTCTTAAAGTTCTGCAGGAGAGTCTAAACAGCAGCCAAAGTTGAGCAGCATTGTTCTCACCAGGTCTGAAACTGTAGCAACCCCCGGGATCTATCCTGGGGCCTCTCATCTTTTCAGCATAGAGATTTCTAAGATTAAACTCATTAACTCCTGGGCTTCGTTGCCGTCTCTTTGTCAATTACCTTCAGCTCTGAATCGCAGGTGCAGGCCTTGCCTGCCCACCTGACCCATCCCTGCAGCTGATTACTAGATACTTCTATGTCTCACAGGACATAGCAACGTCATCCACGCAACAGCCCAAGTCAACACCTTCGGTTACATCTTTGAAAACTTCTCTAAATACTTAAAAGTTAAAGCATATCTTCTTATGTTAATAATTCACCAATGAAGGAGATTGGATGGGAGGTCACATATCAGAAGCAACTGTGCAATTTTTTCTAAACCTACCTTTCTTCTGTATGTTAGTGTATTGTTTTGTGTTAATTTAAAAATAAAATATGTCCCAGAGGGGGGAAAAAGAAAACTTTTTTCATCTCTCTCTTATCACATCCTGATGAGTCTGTTGTTTAAAATAACTGTAGAATCTGATATTCTCCATCTTTATTGCCACAGCTGTGACCCGTTTCCTCCAAAGCATTCACTTCTCTGCAATCAGAAGTACCCGTCTAAAACACAAATCTAATCCTAATCGTGTCACTCCCCAGCTTCAGTCACCTCAGGTCAAATTCATAATCCTTGAGAGAGTTTAGGAAGTTGTACCAAAAATAACTCTTCCACCTTCCATCCACTTCACCCTCCACAGCCCAATTGCATGCATGCTTCCTTCAGTTCAAAGATGCCATGCTCTCAAGAGTCTTCTCAGGGTCTTCATGCCCACTGTTTGCTATCTGGCACCTTTCTCACAACCTCTTCCTCTAACTAACTGCTGATTTTTATTTAGTTCCCCACTTGAACAGCAATTCCTCCGGAAGTCATCACTATACTATCCTAACTCAATTCGGTCTCCTCATCGCACTCCCCTACAGTAACCTAATGGACTGTAAATCCTGGAGCAAGGACCTTGTTTCTTTTGTTTGTCTAGGTTCCGGCCCTTCCTCACTCCTCGACAAGTGACTGAATAAATGACCCATGTGTACAGTGGGTCACCATATTTGACTCCGGAACTGTTACCAAGGGGAGAAATTTTTAAGTCATTAGGAATATTACTCAATTATCTATTAAACTTAAGGCAAAAAATAAAATGCATTTAGAAAACCTCATCTCTCAAATTAGGTGGAAACCATTTTTTTCAGACGGAGTTTAGGACATTGTTGGAAGTCAGGGAACTTAATTTTCTTAACATTATAGTTTATTAATGAAGCTCTGTCTTGACTTTCTGTGTAATCACCATTACAACCTATGTTCAAGGATGATTTTTCAAAATAACCTGTCTGTATCAAGTCAGCTTCACAAGCTACAATTTAAAGAGTAGTGCAAATGAAAAAGAAAAGTTATCGAGAACATAGCTGAAGTTTCAACAGTGAGGGGTTTGCCTTTTCATGTTAAGCTAGTAACTCCTGCAAATCAGGCAGAAATGAGAGTGAGGTAATCATTAGTTTAACTATGCAATGCTAAAGAACTTAACCTGTTCCAAACAGGTCATGTCTAAACCAGGAGGCTGGCTAAGGTAATATAATTTCTAGAAAGAAATCTGAAGGGGAATAATGATGACTAACGTGTGACAGACCATTGTTCTTTCCCATAAGAAAAGAGAGGCACAAGCGGGGATCTTAAAGGTCTCGTAAGAGTACAACACTTGCTCTGGAAAAGAAATGTGAAAGTCCTATCCATTTTTGCAGAGACACTGGGAAAACACCTGCTAAAATGTCAGTGTTAGTTTATCAGGAAAGTTAGGTTTCTTTAGTGCAGTGCTGTCCAACAGAAGTATAATACAAACCACATATAAAATGTTTAATTTTATAGTAGTAAATTTTAAAAGTTAAAAAAGAAAGTGAAATTCATTTTAACAATATATTTTCTTTAACTTAATACATAAAATATTATCATTTAAATATGTGAATACTACAAATTTTAAGTATTTCAACAATGCAATCAACTCCTAAGAAACGAGATACTGTACTGTAGTTTATTTTTTGGTGCTGTCTTTTGAACCCAGCATGCAATTTACAGCACAGCACCCTCACTGCAAACTAGCCTAATCCCATGTGCTCAAAAGCCACAGTTGGCTACTGGCTATTGTACTGGGCACTGTAACTATGTAACTTTAGCCTCTAGTAGCCAAATAAGGGGGTGGTGTGTGTGTGTGTGTGTGTGTGTGTGTGTGTGTGTGTGTATGAGATACTATTAGTGACAATTCCACAGCAATAAAAGATCTGAAATGTCTTTTGAATAACCAATTTAAGACAATCTTTAAAGTATAATTTTATAATTTTATGATGTTCTAATTCTTTGAATACTGTGTAATCCATAGATGGACTATGAGGAACTCTAGTAATGGAGTCGTTATTTGTGATGCCTTATTTTAACAACCATCTGCTATCAAATTTTCTTTTTAAAAAGCCTCAGCAAGGATGCTGACTGAGTGGAAAGGCAACTGGACCTGTGGCAATCACAAGAACCTCCTCAGATATCACATCTCCATGAACAAGTCTGGGCTCAGACACACCAGGTGGAAGACTATCTCCTGGCTGGTTCACAGTGGGAATTACCGATAGAGAGGAGACACTCCTCAGGCCGGCAGGAGGTGCATGCAAGAGGAAAAGGACCTCCTCTACAATTAATTCACTTCACTTCATTACAAGGGTATCTTACTCTCAATATCTAATACCCTGAACATTCTAGATAAATGGGCATTTTCTGCTCACTTTGGATTATGGCTACAGTAAATATACCACAGTATTTGACAACATTACCTACAAAGGCAGGTAGCATAGGGAGGGTGGGGTACTGAACTCCTCTTTTATGAGAGTTGTTTATCTGAATCAAACTTTCATCTGAAATTCTGAGGCCTAAAGACTAGTTGATGTGGGTAGTATTTTGAATTATGTAGGAGATGGGCACCATTTTAAGAGATCTTTCAGCTTCATCTCCTTGGTAGCAAGTTAAGCCATTTCAAATGAAAGAAAATACCTTACTGACATGGCAATCATAGTTCAATCTTTAGTTATAAGATTTTTTGGTTTGGCCACGAAGAAAATGTTTTCATGTGTTTCATTTCAACTGTTACCTTTAATTTACACATTTAAATTTTTTATTTTTTATTTGCATTGAACTTATTGTGGTGACATTGGTTAATAGAATTATATAGGTTTCAGGTATGAAGTTCTGTAATATATCATCTATATATTGTATTGTGTGTTCACCACCCCAGGTCAAGTCTCCTTCCATCACCATTTACCCCTGCTTTACCCTAGAAGAGGGTAAAGGGGAGATATACAATTTCTTTATAAAAGGAAGAGAAGATATATTGTTTAAAACATTGCATGAAAAATAACTTGTCAATTCTTTTGCAAATATGCAAAGCTATTACAACAGCTATTAGTGTTCTAACCAGTAATTGAATAGAAATCTTCCTTTTTGCCTTTTATTTCAGGAAATACATTTTGTTATTGTCAAAAATACCTTTGGCTTGTCATTTCTAGTTACTTCTCTTATTAACCAATCAGGTTAATGACAAAGTTTCACTTTGCTTTTCTTCATCCATCTATCCAATAAATCTTCACTTAATTTGTGTTTGTTGTACATTTACCACGTGCTCTTTCTCTGAGGATATTTCTGTAACAGATAGCTAAGTTCCACACGCCCAAGGCATTTAGGTTTTCCTTCAATTTTGAC
Organism: Mormoops blainvillei; assembly: GCA_004026545.1. NCBI lineage: Eukaryota > Metazoa > Chordata > Mammalia > Chiroptera > Mormoopidae > Mormoops > Mormoops blainvillei. The sequence continues at coordinate 14,349 of PVJD01005381.1, forward strand.
TGGCATTATTATCTGAAATTTTATATAGTGCTATGACATCCTTCCAGTTAAAATACAGACATCTAGAAATAGATTCAGTGCCCTTCCAGACAGGAATTAGGTGCTAGATAGCAGTAGCTATAATGTCATGAATCAGGAAACTATGACAGGACAACAGGAATGAAATGTTCCCTCCCTGATGTCTTGTCAAGATCCTGCAGCAGATCAAGTTTGCCTGCTCTACTCCTTAATTCTTTATCCCACAACTCCCTCATGCAATGAAAATTATGTGTTGCAGGATTATTCCAAGTGGATAGGTCTATGAATGTGTTATGCTTCCCTAGTCTGCCTTTTGGGATGGTAGAGCCTTCATGAGAAGCTGGGGCTCATTCTTCACGATACAGACAACTCCTAGACTTTTATGGATGCTCCCTGAATTAAAAATAAAAATCCCATTCCATGCATACTCTATTTGAATTCATTCTAAATGAAGGGAGTCAGCTTCTTAGTCTGAGAAAAAGCAAAAACTATTGTAAAAAGGGGTTAAAGATGTAGTAATTATCTTATCTCAAAAATTTATTAACAAAAATGAATATGAAAAAGGTACCAATTATAACCTTTTATTCACCACTTACAGATGATTAATCAGCTCAGCAGACAATGTATTGGACTGTCCATTTAATTTTATTTGCATTGAAGATGCATACATAAAAGGACAGAGCTTGGACTTTGGACCCAAGCAGACCTGACTTTGACTTGGTGTATTCCATCTTCCACTCACTAGCTGAGTAACCTTTAGAAGAAGTATTTGCAACCCTCTGGGTCAGAATCCCCATGTGTTAAGTAGGAACAATGCCACCTATGACGGGGAGGAGGGAGATGGCAGCGGGCAGGGGCAGGGGGCATTAAGCAACATATATAGCAGTGCCTAACAGTGTTTGGAACAAGATAGGTCTGAATTAATATTGGTTGCTTTCCCCCGTCAACCCCCCCTCCCCCAACCCCTGGCCCCATGGTGTCTCTGTAAAGCAAATTTGCTTTTGGCTTTGAAACATGAACTTTCTTCCCTCCCACTTCAGAACACATTTTTCAAGTCATCACAACTCTAAGAAGAGACATTAAGAAATATCTTCAAATAGAGGTATCCACTTAACATGAGAGTTTGGGGAGAGAAAAATTAATAATTATACATTAAGCCTCATTTTAATTATATTAACAATGGACATGCCCATATTTCCTGGGCTCTTCTTTTACATTTTATATTCTAAGTTAAGCCATATCATTTTCTTTCTTAGAAAGCCCTTCGGCTAAATCACAGGACATGGGATCAATTCCAGTTGCTCTTCCGGATGAGCCCCTTATCCTGTTCTTCTACAAGGCTGGTAGGTCAAAGATGGGAATAAAATTCTTTACTCTTGGCTTAGCTCTATCCTGTCTTTAATGTGCTGAAACTTTAAAATGTATTTTACACATGGGGGGATGGGGAGAGGAGAAGGTGTAAGAAATTTTCCTTTACATAGTTTAGTCACAGTTTTGTTACACTACTCCAAATCATTGCTATAAGCAAGAGGGAGTAAAATACTGCCAGAAAGATGGGGATCACTTTTATGTGAAGATGGTGCACTGTTAAGAGTGAAAAATCATTCACTTTAAACTGGAAGTAATAGGCAACTCGAGTTTTTCTGGGACTTCTGCTACCGTGGAGTCCACAAGTGGGGGATGGGAATCACTCACTACTGGTCCCAGATCTGACTCACCTAGCTGCAGCTGTTCGCAAGTCCTGTTTGGATTCGTTCCGATCCGGCATCTGTAAATCGCCCCGGGATTGACCACTGAAGTGTTGGCGAGCCAGTTGGCCCTGGGAGCCCCCACTACGAGCCTACAATCGAGAAATGCGCACGTGCGCGTAGACGTGAGCTGTGCTGCCCACTGAACTCCTGGTTTCAACTGACGTGCAGTTGGCATCAGGCCGGCTCCCCTCACCTCCTCCTCCGCCCACCACCCTGCGCACCCCACCCCCCCCCCCCCCCCCCCCCCCCCCCCCCCCCCCCCCCCCCCCCCCCCCCCCCCCCCCCCCCCCCCCCCCCACCCCACTAACTTGCAGCTCCAGCGCCTTGTGCCAGACACAACCCAGGCGCTGCCACCCCACGATAAGTTAGTTTGCCGAGCAGATCCCCAGCAAGCCAGCCATCGCAGTGTTCCCCTTCTGCCTCCTCCCGAAAGAGGAAAGTTTGAACGGGGCAGGGAACCCCAGAGGCACCGTTCATTCCCTGCTCTGCCACGCCGAGAGCGTCCGAGTCCCACTCCACTCACCATCGTTTTGCCCCGTGGCTGTGCAGCACCACTGAGTAACCGAAAAGGGTGTTGGGGGTGCCCTGGTAAAGCAGCGCGTTCTCGGTGTCCACGTTGTAGGGGAGCCCGGTCGGGACTCCCAGGCACAGCAGCAGCATCACCGCCTCCCGGACGGCGGCCCTTCGGGGGCCCGGCCCTCGCCTCGCTTCCCCAGCCATGCGCTCTCGGAGGGGTACATTCAACAGCAAATGGCACTGTCCCCAAGTTGTGCGGGATGAGGCGCAGGCCAAAGGGAAGAAGGCCCCAAGAGAAGAGGCTCAGCGAGTCCAGTACCAGTAGGCAGGGGTGAAGGAGGAAGGGAAGAAGGGAGGGACGGACGGAAAGAGGGAGGGGAAGTCAGGCCTCGGGCGGAGCAATCGGAGGCCGCCTGGGATGCAGCGCACCCGCCCGCAGGACCCCACGCCCGTTTCTACCGCAGGGAGGTGCGGATGCTCCCGCGCTCCTGGGCGCGGGCAGCTGGGTGGGGTCGCGGGTTTGGTGCTGAAGCGAGACTAGGTGTCGTCTACCCCCGACCAGCGGCTGCAGGGGGCGCTGGGGGACCTCCGCTGCTGAACGAGCGTCCGGCCAGACCTCACAGCCCACTCCGAGAGAGCAGGACGACTCCGGGCTCTGGGGGCTTTGCAAGAGTGGAGCTAGAAGGGGCATGCGCTTCCCCTTCTAACTATGGCTAGGGCCTGGATGCGGAGCGGTGTGGCCCCAACCCTGCTCGCGCGGAACACCACTATGAGCTCAGAGACTCCACAGCCTGCCCAGGTGTGGCCCAAAGGCCAGCCACAAACCTGGGCATCGGACTGCGACGCGGACCCGTCCAGATCTTTCGTTGCTAGTTAGGCGTTATATCTGATTTGGGGGGCGCAATAATAACCAGAGGGCCATAAATTTAAAACAAACAAAAGGAACGCCGGAAGGCGCCTGAGGTACTTTGGTCACAAAGACGTTAAGACTATCCACTTCAAGACTCAGACCGCTCTGAGCTTCTAAGTCCACTTCCCTACTCCTTACACTTCCTCTTAAGTCCTGGGCTGCTTGGGCGAGGAGGCGGATGAGCAGCCAGCCTCTCTCCCACCCAGACTGAATGCCACGTGGTTTAGGCTGTTACAAGTTCAACAGCGAGGCTGGTTTAAGAAAGCACTGTGACTTGCTTCACTTAAACGAAGAACCCAGTCCTTGCCGCCGCCGTTTTCCACGCATCCATCTCGTTACCACGAGATACCCAGTGTAAGGTCAAGGGACAGACACCTCAATAACCCTCTGAAGATGCACTCGGGACCCACAGCACAACATATCCAAACTGGGTTAGACTCTCATTCTAAGGCAATCCAGATGTGCCTCGGGTTTCTTTCTTGAGCAACCAGAGAAACAGCTGTAGATGATTATTAGGCTGATATTTGCAGGAGGTGCAGGTCCAGTTACTAATTACTGCTGTCTGAAAAAAATGAAGAAAGAGAAGTGTGTGCACGTGTGTGTGCATACGCATGTGAGCGTGCGCACTAAAACCATACTGAAATAGCACATCTTAAATTGTAATCGTTTACTCAGCAAATTCACTGAGCCAGCACACTGCAAAACCCACAGGATAGCATGGTGAGCAAGGCAGGATAAAGCCTTCAGGAAAATTCCAAGTGGTAGATAGACAAACTTTTACTAACTAGAGAAAGTTCGGAATGCTTACCGGACACTTAAAGAGAGATTGGGAAGGTCAAGGAGGGCTCAGTTAGGCTACGCATTCTGAGAGCAGGAAAGAGGGCAGGCTCCACAGGACCAGGTAGAGGCACGGAAGAGGTGGTCCTGGTGGAGCATTTAGTTGTCCACAGGCAGGTTGGTATGATGGGAAGCGGGCTAGGGAAGGAGGGACACATCGTGAGCCGCCCAAACCAGATTAGAAAATTTTACCTCTCTGCTGGGGCTGACAGGAAGCTGTGGAAAGATTTGTTTCGGTCACCTGGGTGTTTCAGAAATATGAAGAAAAGACTGAGTACAGAAAACCTAATTTCGGAGGCTCCTGTAGTAATTGAGTAATAAGAGGGCAGTAGCCTGAACTAGGAAGTAGCAAAGGAGGAACAGAGGGAATAATAGATTCAAGATATGAGAGACAGGCCCCAATAGGACTTGGTGCTAGTACTGGTAAATACAAACATGGGTCTGAGATGAAGGAGTCAGGACGATGCCCAAGGTTTGAGTTTGGGATTTGAGTGACAGGATGATAATTCATAGAGGGATAAAAGCACAGGAGGAACGAGGTTATGCATGTGTGTGTGCGCGGGAATGGGCATACACATGGGGCACTGAGGAATTAACCTGTAGACATAGAGTTTGAGGTATCTGTAGAAGGGTAAGGACACTGTAGCCAAACCCAACCCGATGATTTTTACTCTTTTCCTCAAATCCAACCCAATGATTTGGACAAAATAAGAGGAATAGCAACCCTCTGTTATTATTTGCAACAAAGGAAAAAGCAAACAATGTTGTGTGGTAAATCTATTGTAAAAATGAAAGGAAATAGCTTCCAGAAAGGTAGATAACAGGGCCCATTAAAAATGGTCTTGCTCTGTTTTTCCACCCAAAGATTATTTCTTTCTGAAATAATCTGAAATAATGTGCTGACTTCAACCCAGTTCTGCAGTTAGGTCACATCGCCATCAAAAAGCAATTCCTCTTGTTCTGCAGCCACATTCCCAGCTGAGGCTCAGAGAGCAGTTGCATGGAAGGCACTCCCACACTCTCCGGACTCTGCCAATGTCGGAGCTGCTGGTCCAAGCCCGTACTTTTTTCTCCCTTCACCAAAATCTTATGTGATGAAATCCACTCAATACACTTCTTTTCACTAGCATAATTAAAGTGAGTAGCATCCAGTACAGCATGATTGTTGTTATAGTTACAGTGTCACCACGTTTCCAGAAACAACCACCATTTGTTACCTCAACATGCTCTATTAGACCCAAGTTTCCTTCCCCTAAGGCTTAGAGACCAGTTCACTTTTGCTCAATCAGCAGACATAAAGAGTGTTTAATGTGGCTTTGACAAAGGCTGTAGATATTGCTCTCTCTCTGATCAATGCTTTTGTAGGCAAGTGTGAAAAATCAGGTAGGAAGGGCGGGGTACATGGAGTTGTCAGAAAAAGGCTTTTAAAAACTGCTTATGCTGCCCTGACCCGTATGGCTCACTTGGATGGAACATCGTCCCATAACCAAAAGTTTATTGGTTCGATTCCTGGTCAGGGCATATACCTGAGTTGCGGTATTGGTCCTCGGTCTGGGTGTGTAAGATCCCCAGACCAGCGCATATGGAGAGCAACCGGTAGGTGTTTCTCTTTCACATGGACGTTTCTCTCTCTTGCTTCCTCTACCTCTAAAAACAATGGGGAGAGAAAAAAAAAAAAGCCCTCGGGTGAGGATAAAAAAACACAAACAAAAGATAAATAAATACTACTTATCCCTATCCATAACCTTCAACCGAACTTAAATATTCAGTTGTTCAATTAATGTGTGTCAATATGTGTCATCTGATTAATATGTATCAAGTGCCCACTGTGTGCCAGCAGCTGCTTTAGAGACTCAAATAAGAGTAAAAGATAAAACAGTGCTCTCTATCCTTGGTAAGAAGTCCTCCCCAGTAGAGGGGATTCTAATGTAGGCTCCCCCAACTTCTCAGTTCTTATCAAGAGTGAACATTTCTCCTTCTTGAACGCCTCTCTTTTTGTGATAGTATTTTTTGCGCACCCCTCCCCTTTGTATCTGGCTATTCTGAGTCTCTCTGCTGGCTTCTTTCCTTCCAACATAGTGTTGGAAAGGCCCAGGGCTCTCTTCCGGGTCCTATTTTCTTCTCTTTCCATCTCTCTCTTTAGGACCTCTAACTCATTTCCTATGTCTTTAAATACCAGCTAAATAATACCATTAAATACCACTTGAGTCCCCAGTTCATGTCTCCACCTGGCCCTCTCTTCTGAGCTCCAGTCTCATGTGTTTTACTGCCTATCTGATGTCTCTACCTGGACATCTAGCAGGCATTGTACATCCATCCAATGTCTTTCTTTTGAGAAAATAACATGCCATCTGCCCAGCTGCTCAATCTACAAATTTGGAAACTAATCCTTGATTCCTTCCTCTCTCTATTCTTCATATATAATCCACTAACCATTAAGTTATAGCAATTTGACCTTTGGAATATACCTCAAACCCATTTGTTTATCTTCTTCTGCCCTGCTACAACCCTCTTCCGAACTGCATAATCTCATCTGGGCTACTCGATAATCCACTATCTGGTCTCCCTATTTGCTCCTCTTTCACACCATGAATTTTCTCCATAGATGCTAAAGTGGACGTTTACAATTCTAAATCAAATCCCGCATGTCACTCTCTCACTTTAAGTTCTATGAACAGTTTCCCATTGCTCTTCCAGTACAAACCACGCTTAACATGTTCTACATGGGCTCTGTGATCTGGCCTCTGACTACTTTGCCAGCTCTCCATTGGCCATGTCTTTAAGGATCACTTCGCTTGAGCCACATCAACGTTTCTTAATTTCCTAAACCGCATTGAGGGTTTTTCACCCTCAGTGTCTTTGGTTGTATATTTCCATCTGCCTGAATACACAACCTGTGACTTTTCATAATTCTTCTCTCTCTTCAATATCAGCCTAAAGGTCTCCTCTTTACAGAGGATATTGCTGCTCATCCAGTTAAAATCCATCACTGTATTATTCCCTGGCAGACAATTCTGTTCATTCTTTTCAGAGCTCTTTAATTTATAATCATATGTGTATTTACCTTTTCTTTTGTATTCCTCTCTAGAGTATTAGAGAGGGACATTTGTTGTGTCATTACTGTTGTTCACCACTATGTCTTAATCACCTGATATGCCACCTGTCAAACAGCAGGCAGTCAATGTTTTTTTTTTTTTAATGGTCCTTATATGATTTGGACATGCGATGTCATAAACTGAGATAAATGTAGATATTTCTATAAATTTACGATGATGCATTATTATATGCAAAACAATGTGTAAGGTCCTCTGGCAAATTCAAAGATGTGTAAAACGTGAGTCCTTCTGTCAAATAATGTACCATTTACAAGTGGAGAGATGATATGTTTTAGAGGACCAGAGAATGGAGTCGATGTGATTGTCATATACACTGGGGAGAGAAGAGACAGCTGGTTGCTAACCAATGGTGTAGGCATAAAGGACATTCTTGAGACCTGAATTTGGATAGAGGGTAAGTCAAAGAAAATGAAAGAACTGATATAATACATTGGGAAAAACTGACTTAAATTGTCAGGTGCAGGTAGTATGGAAAAGTAAAACATGACTGGTGTTTTTCAGCTGGACAATGGTAGTAACGTGAAAAAAAAAAATCAAACCAAAAGCGACTGGAAGGAAGAGCTGGAATGGCAGAGGGAGGGCAGAATGTGTTTGGATAATGCAACTGGGTTCTAGAGATGAGTCTGAGATGTAGGTGGAACATTCATAAATATACCTGGCAAGTATATTTCTTTGTTTTTGATTTTTTTACTTTTATTAGGTATTTTTGATTACTAAATTAATGTAACATGTAAAACATTTATTGATACATAAAGAAAATGTTTACGATTTTTCCAGTCTTTCCCTAACTTCCTCTAATCCAAACTTTGAGGTGCTCCCTTTTCCCCCTAAGTACTTTTCTCAATGTACTCTTTTTTCTTTTTCCTTTTTTTTTTCTTTTTTTTAAGTATACATAAAGAGAGAGAAACATTGTTGTGAGGGAGAAAAATCCATCAGTTGCCTCACACTGACTGGGGATCGAACCTGCAACCTAGGCATGTGCCCTGACCAGGAATCAAACCTGTGACCTTCTGGTGTACAGGATGAGACCCCACCAACTGAACCACATAAACCAGGGCTCAATGTCCTCTCTTGGGGGATCCAAACCAATACCCTCAAGATAGGATCCAATCAAGACAGGAGATTTTTTTTTTCACCGTAATAAAGCTCCCAAAAAGAAACAAAAACAAAAAACTCTGATTCTTTTATTCTGATGTATGAGTAACATTAGCCCAAATTTCCTGATGCTTGTTGAATGCAAATATCAATGGTTGCTTTAAAAGAAACATGAAACAATGCCTTCCAAATTACAAGAGTTCTTAAACCTGCTGAGAAACTGAACACACACCTCAGAATCCCATACCTCTAAAAGCCCAGGAGGTTGGGCATTTATCTAAAGGCTCATCCTTTCTTGGTGGAGGGTTAACCTGGCCACGCTTACAGGTGACACCTATTTGTATGCAAGCACACTCCCAGGTATCTGAGTCCTCAGGCAGAAAGGAGAGGTAAAGGCACTTGAGCTGGGAAGCTGCCAACATGCTGAAGCTGCCTGCCCAGCAGCAGGGGAGGTCAGATAATGGAAGGGGCCACGCACTGACAGCAGCTGCCACAGCTGCCAATCAAAACCTTATTCAGTTTGTTAGTGGTGCTCAAACTCATATTTTTTAATTGAATTTATTGGGGCGACATTTGTTAATAAAATTATACAGGTTTCAAGCATACAAGTCAGAAATACATCCTCTGTATAGTGCATTGTGCCTTCACTACCACAAGTCGAGTCTCCTTCCATCACCATTTATTCCCGCTTTACCCTCTTCTACCCTCCCCCAACCCCTTTCCCTTTGGCAGCCACCATACTGTTATCTGTGTCAATTAGGTTGTTTTTATTTTCCTTAATCCCTTCACCTTTTCACCCCACTCCCAACCCCCTCCCCACTGACAGCTGTCAGTCTATTCTTTGTGTCTATGAGTCTGTTTCTATTTTGTATGTTAATTTTGTTCATTAGATTCCACATATAAGTGGAATCGTATGGTATTTATCTGTGTTCATTGCAGCATTATTTATAATAACTAAGATTTGTAAGCAGCCCAAGTGTCCATAAGTAGAGGAGTGGATATAAAAGCTGTGGTACATTTATACAGTGGACTACTACTTGGCCATAAAAAAGAAGGGAAATAGTACCTTTAGCAACAGCACGGCTGGACCTAGAGAGTGGTATGGTAAGGGGAATAAGGCAGTCAGAGAAACTCAAACTTGGTTTTTAACCTCTTAGTTTTCTGCCCCAACTGGTGTGGCCCAGTTGGTTGGGTTTCATCATGCAAAGTGAAAGTTGCCAGTTAATTCCAGATCAAAGCTCATGCCTGGGTTGCGGGTTCAGTCCTCAGCTGGGGCATGTGTGAGAGGCAACCAGTAGATCTTTCTCTCTCACATAGATGTTTCCCTCCCTCACTTTCTCCCTCCCTTCCCCCTCTCTAAAGTAAATAAATAAAATGTTTTTTTTTTTAGATCATGATAATCTCTTAGTTTTCTCTAGTTGGATAAGGAAAATGAGTGAGCGTGGATAAAGTACTTAATACGGTACTTAGCTCATAATAAGTACTGAGTATATTGTAGCCCTTTCTTCTTCATCCCTCTTTTATTATTATCCTCATTAACAATATAATTTGTATAGAAACAAACTACCTACAGAAATAAACTACCTATGGAAATCAGAGCCCAGGGCTAATGATCCATATATAGAAGGTTGTCTAAATTAATAAGAGGCATTTTCTGTATCTATTTGTTTATATTTATTTACTCATTTAACATTTATTGAACACCTATTATGTATAACTCAGAGATGCTGCGTAGAATATGTAGGCACATTTGGGGTCCCTGTCCTTTCTACATGTGCATTCCAATAAAGCAACCAGGCAATAAATAATGCTCATGTTTCCTGCTTTTAGTCTTGTCACTTTTCAGTACATTGACCTCTACAGGCAGAGGATTTTTTCTACAGCACAACTATGAATATGTTATTTCCCCTCTCAGAGATTCTTAAAGCCTCACCCCCAACTCAACCCAATTAGAATGGCCTGCCTGAGACTTAACATGCTCCATATTTGGCCTCAAGCTAACCTTCTTTCTTCCCACCCCAAAGAAAGCCTATTTTTCCTTTCCTCTGGAAGCGTTCCCTTCAGTGTGGGAAATTAACAGATCAATAAAGAACTATTTAAGTCAGTAGGTATGAAATACCATACAAAACAGTGCATAGAAGAGAAATTCAACAGACAGATTTCTTCTGGCTAAGGTGTTCACAATGATTTTTCTGAAGTAGAAGCACAATTTTGAGAAATTTCACTCTTCACGAGTGTTTTCACAACTCCTGAAACTATCAATACTTAACTGTCAAAACTATCAATACTTTCATAACTTAAACCAAATCTATTTCACGCTTCAGTTCAGAAGAAGAAGCAGTCACTCCTCTTATTACAGCACATAAAGGACTTGGTATAAAACCATTCTCCTCTCAGAGCACGTAGTTATTATGTGACATTTTATCTCCTAAGTAATCTGATCTGGAAGATTGGATTTGTGCACTGGAATGATTTAACAAGTGGTTCATGCAAAATCTCAAAGGTTTACAAGACCCACAGCTACTTTACAGTATCGCTCTCTTTTATTATCAGAAATCAGAGTCCATGTCAAAATGCTGTACAACAGTGCCTTATCTGAAGCCTCTCATGCATGTGACCTCATCCTGAAAAAGAGTTCCTAGTCATTCTGAAAAGGGTCATGGCGCAAAAACAGTGTGATATTAGATAATTGCGGGTAAAGCTATATCACGCAACAAACATTTATGTACATATGTCCCAAGCACTTTGCAGACACAAAAGGAGTTAAAGATATGGCCTTATTCTTGAATAGCTGGCAGTTGAATAGCAGACAATGCAAACTTGAAACCAGAAAACAATTTCAAAGCAACTTACAAAAGATGTAAATATAGCACAAATTATATAATGTAATAATGATGTTTTCAAAGTAGCAACATATTTTGTGGGGAGGCTAAAGGCAATAAATTTAGTTTAATCTTAGATTTATTTTTCTTTTCTTTTCCCAAAGCAGACCAAACTGGAGGAACACAGAAGCTAGTCTTTGTAGACCAGATAAAAGAGATAAGAAAACATCAGAGACTAACATAGCATCAGTAAATGGGAGCAATGTAAATAAAAAAAAAGAGGCTACACTGCTTTGTAAGGACAATAGTGAGAAATAAGAGAAATAATTCAATGCACCAAAGTTTCCTAAATTGTTTAAAATCCTGGAGGAACTTTGGGAAAATAATTCTAATTTGGATTAGTGAAATATAATAAATAATACTACAAATATAGAAGTTATTTCAACTCTATCTTACATCTCTACATTGGAAGACCAGTAGAGAGCTTAGATATTCTGTTTTTGGTATATACTAAATATCAGCTTTGTTTATAACAGATGTGCAATACATTGACCTAGAAAAATTTCCTCTGTTTATAGAAATTAGAAAAACTAGTTTAGTTTTAAAACCACACGCTGTTCATAAGACACTCATTAGAATTTTGGGTAAAAATGAAAGAATGGATTATAGACTTGTTTTTTTAATTAATGTCTAAAGGAAGGTAATATTAGTTCAATATGATAATAATATGAATATTTTGTGGGTGAATTATAGAGACAGATCTTACTCTTTTCATGCTTCACATAAAAATCAGTAGGCTTCTTAACAACCAGTTTCAGAAACTGTACAGTTATTTGGGAGACGCGAAGTCTGATCATGGGGTTGCCCTTATATTTTTACAGCTTCTTTGTTAATAAAATGAAAGAGTTGATTAGACTGTTTAGACTGTCACTAAAGTGATTTCCATTACAACAGTGTTACCTTTGCGGTGCAAAACTAGAGAACTCTGTTCTTTCAGAGCCGCGGTAGCAATCAGGAAAGCGCACCACAGGCAGGCAGGTCGTTTCAGCTGATAACTCTATTCAAGAAGGCAAGGTGAGGCAACTGCAAGGAGAAATGCATAAATCTTGAGGAAATGCCCACAACTATATGTCTGTATGTCAATACACATAACTATCGCTTGTCATATTTTGGCTTAAGGGTATGCAGAATAGAAAAGTTGAACTTTTCTTTCCAGAACTGTTAGATAACATACCTTTCCAGCTGTTACACGGGGATATAATAAGAATTACATATTTTGGTCTTCATCCGCAGCTCCTGGTCACAGTGTCTAAAACCTTGTAAATTCCTACGTGGTAAAGGTGAAAGGAACATCTTTTGTTAAAACATTTGGTTTTTGTTTCCAGTTCCTGAAGTAGCTTTGGAGGAACAGAGGTGATTCATGAAAAGACTCTAAAGGTGGCAGAGGTGTGGAGGTGGTTGCCAGGAAACCAACCATGTAACTAGAAGGTTAGAAGTTGCAACCCCATCTGCATTCTTCAAGAAGGGAGGAGAGGGGCTAGAGACTGAGTTCAGGCACCAATGGCCAATGTTTCAACCAATCGCGGCTCTGTTGTGGAACCTCCATAAAAAGTCCACACGATGGGGCGTGGAGAGTTTCCGAGGCCATAAGCACTTTGAGGTTCTGCGAGGGCGGCGTGCCCAGCCGCCGAGAGCACAGAGAGCGAAGAAGCTCTGCATGTCTCCCTGCCCTCATTCCTTGCCCTGTGCATCTCCTCCATCTAGTTCCTCCTGAGGTTTATCCTTCATGATAATCTGGTAAACATAAGTAATGTTTCCCTGAGTTCTGTGAGCCATTCTAGGAAATTATTGAGCCTCAGGAGGGGGTCCTGGGACTCCCCCATTTTTAGTTGAGCGGTGACAGTGCAGGAGGCCCAGACTTGTGACTGGCATTGTTTTGTGGGGCTGGTCCCATAACTTATGGGACCAGTTAACTCTGGGTAGTTAGTATCAGAATCGAACTAAGTCATAGGACATCAAGTTGGTGTTTGCAGGAAACTGGAGAATGACTTGGTGTGAAAAACCCACACATTTGGTGTTAGAGGTGAGCAATGAAAAGAAACATTTTTGTTGTTGTCATTGTTTACTAGTGTTTTACAGTTGCTTTCTCTAAGGTTCATCTCCCTTTGCACTCTTATATTTGTGGTCTTCAGGTAAATGACCAAAAACCAAATAGCACTTACATGGATCTTTACAATTTACAAAGCACATTTTCCAAGGTGTACTAAAATAGATGTGAAGTAATTATCAGTAAAGCTTGAGACCCCAGGGGCATTGCATGGTGCAAAAAGAAATGATATAAAACATGCCATGGTAGCCAAGAAGACCTTTTTAAACTAAAAACAAACACACACACACACAAACAAACATGGGGACAAGATTTTCATCATATGTTTAATCTAGAAAGTTATTTCTCTCATCAATGAGTGAGCAAATAATATCATTACTTCAAAATTCAGAGACAAAATGTCAAAAGACACCTAGACAGACCACAGATCTCAGGGACAGGGGGAGCTGCAAAGGCAGTGCCTTCCCGGAGTGACACAGACCTGAGTAAAAATGGTTTTCTAGTATAATTGCAGAACACTAGAACTTTTATTAAGGAAGATTAAGCTTTGAGTAATTGTGTTTGAAAAATTGAGACGTTTCTGTATTTAGAATTAACTGTCTTAATAAAAGAAAGTGCCACCCCAAGTCCTGTTAATGTAACACAAGTGCAAACTAGGTCATGAAAGTAAAGGCTATCGAGAGCCAGGTCAAGGGAATAGGTAAGAAACAACATGGACTATGCCAGCAACAATTTTCTTGATCACTAATGAGTAACGATTATTACTGAGTCTTTACGGAGGAGAGATTGAAATTAATATCAGAGGTCTACAACCCAGCTGATTTTTTCAAGTTAATAGGATTATAAGTTACAGGTAGTACATGTTCCACTGTCAGTTTAGTCAATGCTAATTGATGCTTTTATTGCTAGTACAAAGTATACTAAGATACCAATTTTAATGATATACAGAATTCTGGTCTAGAAAAATCTCAGCTAAGAATTGCAGTCAATACTCTGCTACCTAGAATACTTACAGTGAGCTAAGAGGTATTCCTGCCTTATTAAGGACTATTCCTGTCTACGTAAGAAAACTGTATAGGTTTACCGCACTATAGATTTACATATTATTGATCTTTAAAAGAAAACTTTATTGATCTTTAAAAGAAAATATTGAGTTAGCTAAGATGGTTCCTTTCATTTTAGAGATGAGACAATGTCTTTCAAAGGGTTAAGCACTTGCTCACGGTGGGCGACTACATTCCTGACCCTCTGACGTCCCCTGACCAGGCGACTGAACTGGTCTGCCCAAAAGGGCAGCCATCAGAGTGCATGCCAGGGCTTGGGTGTCTGGGAACAGAATTGCGCAAAAAGAGAAAGGCCTTCCTCAAGTTTGACTTAGAGAAACCAAGGTCAATGCATTCGACCAAGGTTCAGGAAACAGATAGAAGCTCACAAAACAGGAGTAGGTTTGAATGTTCCCGGGCAATTGCTATAAACAGAACTGAAGCATCTATGGCTTGTCTAGACTGGCTTTGGAATCTTAAAGATGTGAAGGTTACCTGGGGAGGATGTTATAGTGTTAATAAGTGACTGAGATGAGGTTCAAGGAGTGTCTGATATTCAAATTTACTATTCTTTTAAAATTATTTTTGTCCATTACACCTCAGAGCCTATGTCGTCAGTTTTTAGAGAAGCTCAGTATCTGAAGACATCAGAGAAAGAGTCTACCCTGAGAATTCATCCATCAGTCTTCCAAGAAATCTTGTCTCTAAACATCGACAGCACCTACTTGTTTTAATTTCTGGCTTAGTCGATTTTAGATTCATAATATTTTCCTTGTAAATTATGGACGCCTTGGGAATGCAAACACTTGATCACTCTTTCTAGCCAGGCAGCTCTGAGAATGCACCCTGCCTAGCCTAGTGCTTTTCACGTGTGAGTTAAGTGTCGGAAACGAGGCTAAAGGGATGAAATTAAACAGAATGGCTTTCTAGATCCATGTAAGTCAGATCTTAATCATGAGACTTTATTAAAAATGATTCCCAGACCACCTGACCTACATACATTCAGGTAGAAATGTAAAAATAAATCTATTTCAACCCTTATTTAGAATAATTTTCAGGTTATCTACACCTGAGACATAATTATCCTTCTATATTTCTGCCAATAATTAGAGGTGGGTTACACTAACATTAACTTGAACTCCGGTAAGTTAATAGTAGAAAGACTGCGCTCCAAGCAGGCTTGCATAGTCCTTTGGGGGCAGCAGGTGGGCCAGCAGCAGAGCCACAGGCCCTGTAGCAGACAGAGCAAGGGCTGGTGGAAACGATCCAAATCTAATCTCACTGCTCTTTTACAACTGTCACTTCTATAAGCCTCACATTGTATTCAGACACAGAAAAAGTTACTCTATGGCTTTCGGCTGTTAGGTGACTTTGGAAGTGCTCATAAATCTTCCTGAAATCCAATTCAGTTTCCAACTATAACAGTTTAGGCAATGGGCAAAAATACTTTCATAGCTCCACTGAAAAAAATTTTCATTGACTCCAGTGAAATTTTAGTGGCTTGACTGAAATGAATCCTTGTTTGGGGATCAGTGTCAGTGTTGACAGTAATTACTGCCAATGGCCATTTTAGTGACTTTGTCTGTTTATAAAATTAAAAACCATTAAGCAGAATGGGGGAAAGGTAGGCTTAAACCTCTGCCACTGCCCTCCTAACAGACCCGCTTTCTAAACCCCACTATCAGTAGCACCAGACTATTTTTTTTTAAAGCCATGAGACCTGTCTTTAAAATACAACAGCCCTGATTTCATAACTTCGCCCGATAATCTTTCACAGATAGGGCTGCCAAATGGCTTTTGACTCCCATTTAGGGAAATTCCTTGTTTTTCACAAGAGAGAACTCAGCCAAAAAGAAAGGTGGACACAGGCGACGGATGCTATTTGAAGCGAGATGATGGTCTGACCTATAAACAACATCAAAAGGTGCTTTGTATGGGAATTAAAGTGAAGAAACATTTGTCTGATACTAAGCCTTCTTGTTCTTTTATGCTCCTCTGTCTGTGTAACTCAGATATCTGCTAACAGATAAAATCTGCCCCTCTTCTTTGGGAACCCCACCGCCACTTGTCAGTGCCCATATCCTCAGGAGATCTGTTTCCTCTCGGATTCCCATCACAGGAATGACTCTGATGTCATTCTTTTAGGCCCTGCTGTGAATGCTGTCTGCTCTACCAGAGGCATTTTCATTTTAAACCTGGCTTTGTTATGATAAATTTTGGCATCGGCAAGTAAATTACAGACAACTTCCCTGGTTTGAATTCACTCCATACCTATGTAGCCATTCTTTCTCTCAGGGAATATTTACTGACACCTAGCCTATGCCAGCCATTGTGCTTGGTGCTACAGATACAAACATAAAAGAGACAGAATCCCACACTTGAGAAAATTATTATATACATAACAATATAATATATAACAATATATATAAAACAAAGTACTACACTTTTTAAAAAAAAATCAATAATCCATGTGGAACAAAGAAAGGAGTGGTCAATTCTGAGAGTCAAGGAAAGCTTTGCCTGAGTGGGGGACATCTAAGCTGAATCTTTCCATACAATTGCATGCTTACCGGCAGGTTGGTGGAGCTGTAGGATGGCATGAGATCACACTGCATTTAGTTAGGGAACTTCAGGCACTCGGCATCGATCAAGGAGCGGTAGGAAGAGACGCTGAAGAGATAAGGTAGGGTTTAGATCACGGAAATCTCATATGCTAAGGAGTATGAACTTTTATTACATTCAGAAAAAATATTTTATGCAGTAGAGTAACATGCCGAGAGAGTTCAGAGTGACAGGAAATGAGAAGCAGATAGTCTAGCTAAATGATTAGCACATTAGTATCACAGAGAGATGCCAAAGGCTCAAATGAATGAGTCTGAAAGGGCAAAGGGAAAGGAAGGGGGCAAGGGCATGGGAGGAACTGAGCATGCAGTCCAGTTCTCTGGTGATCGTGTATTGCCTGCCGTTTGTTGCAATAACGTGTGAAGGAGGGAAGCAGATTGCAATGGGCAGATAGTGATGTCAGGGCTAACTGCCGAGTATGAATTTTCTGAGAGACATCCAAGGGAATGTATTCCAGAGACAATTATATAGACAATTTTAGAACTCAGAAGAGACACCTGCACTAAGGATATTATTTTGGTAGCACATTAACATATAGGTGGGCATGTGGAAAAAGAATAAAGTAGAGCTTTGGGGAGAATCTTCGAGGATATCAAAGTCTGGATCAGGCAGAAGAAAAGCAACTCACCATGAGGTCTATGCAGAAATCACCAGATAGGTTAAGAGAACCAGGGTAATGTAATGACTCCTATGACAAGAGTAGAAAATGTCAAGAAAACAGCTTATGTGTGAAATGGGACTGATAGACCAAGTAGTATGGTGATTAGCAATTAGGGGCTCTTCAGAGACAAATGATTTGTAAGAGTGTTTTCATACACTTAGGGTATCTAGGGAAAACTGGGTAAGAAAGATGGGCCTTGATAGTACCCTGGGGCTGCACGCGTATCCCAAGAGGGAGGCCTGAGTTAGGGTCCTATCAAATCATCACATGCTTATACTCAGGACTAGCATTAAGGCCAAAACTCAGTGCTGAGAAAGGAAGACTGCTTCCTCTGAATGGTGGTTTTTCCATATAGCTGGCTTCCCCCTTTCCCTACCCACCTTTTCTGTCTGCATATGTCTCATCTTCTTTCTCCCATGCTACTACCGGATACTAAACATTCTTTCAGATTTCCATTCTACCAGCCTTGGCCTTAACATTTAGTTCCCTCTCTCATCCTCTAAGGATGGCAACTAAAGATAATCCCTGTCCCAAATTCCAGCTACCTCAGCATCTTCAAATTTAGTAGGAGTTGGTTTATCGAAGGAGGGAATGGGCCTATGAGTCTTAAGTGCTTGCAAACCTTGAATGGAGAACATAGCTTTAACTCAGCTTTGGAAAAGGGGGATGGGGAGCAAGAAGGTCTACATGGGAAGGCCAAGTCTTGGGCTCCTTGGGGGAAGAATGAAGACAGACAAGGACATGGTCATACTTCAACTTAACATACAAGACCCTACTGCCAAAGGCCAAATCTTCCTGGTGTAACTGCCCCATGACGTGGTGCTAACCTAAGTGATAAGCATGTAATTGTGTTGTTGCACTGCAGACTGATGTGTGGAGAAAATCAGGTTCTGAGAGGATCACGGGTTCTCAAAATTTTAAGTGAGTTCATGCCACCCAGGTAGCCTGGTGATGTGTTTGAGAATGGGCTGAGTTTTGAATGAACTGGGGGGTTTTAAACTTGGTTCAGAAACTTCATTCAGAATCTAGGATGTAATCATTGCAAAGAGGTCAAACACTTCCAATAAAGTAGGAGTCTTGTTCTGGGGAAGTCAGTGGCAAAAGACTTGTCGGTCTGTGTTTTTGCTAAGTGGTGAACCTAGAGCTGGCAGCATAGCATACTTGTGCATTTTCTTGTGCCTCTAAGGTCTCTCTCTCTCTCTCTCTCTCTCTCTCTGACACATACAAACTCACTTCACACACAATGCTTTGTAAACTTGTGCCCTACATAAAGTGAACAGAAATAGATAGGAGTGAAATTGATTATTAGTCAGCATTTGCAGGTCAGATCTGCACAAAATATGGTATATGCATATTATACTCTAAAAAGTATTTTTGGTCTATTGCAGAGAATACGTTTTAAGTGGGTGCACAGCAAAGGGGGTGAGCTGTAATCCCAGGGTCAGTTTCTTACTAAAGCCTGCCGATCACCCCAGCTGGTGGCAGAACAATCTTCAACAGTAGCAAAACCCCCTGGAGAATATATTCTAAGGCAGTGCTTCTCAAACTTTAAGGTTCCTATGAATCACTTGGAAATCTTGTTAAAATGTAAATTCTGCTTTAGTAGGTTTGGGGTGGGGCCTAAGATTCTCCATTTCTAACAGGTTCTTAGGTAATGCCAAAGCTGCTACGCTATGGCTCACACTTTGAGTATTAAGGTTTTTATAGAATATTCTTGATTGAGTTTCATCACACAGTTATACCAGTAAAGTATAAAGTCTACTGTCAGAATTGCCGGCAGACAGTTAAGTATAAATCACTCTTTTGGGCCAACATCTCATGGTTGAGAAATTAAATTAGACTATGTAATGAAAATATATTTTGACATTTAGTTATAAGCCATATTAATCCTTATATGATGAGATAAAATTTTGCAGCATGCTATCTTTTACTAATAGTCAATGAATTATAGTTTGAAATCCTATCTCTATAACTATAAATGGCTCTAACTAAAATTTCTAGTGCAGTTCAATTTCATTATTTAATTAAAGGCTTTTCAAATACTAACAGAATAAACTATTTGTAAAAAAGACTGTTAGCTGTTTCCTCCTTTCCTTCCTCCCTCCCTTGTTTCCGTCCTTCCTTCCTTCCTTCCTTCCTTCCTTCCTTCCTTCCTTCCTTCCTCATTTGAGGAGGGTAGCAGCCTCCATAACAACTCAATAGTTCATAATGGATCTCATAACTGGGAAGAAATCCAGGAAGCACATTTCTATCTGTATCTCTACTGAAACTTTTATTTAAACGAGCCTGCTAATTCTTGTGAATGAATAAGATTTCTGAAAATGCAAATCTTAACAATAAAACATCTCCTTTGGTAGATTCTGCCAAGTAATTGATGTATTGTCCTCTCAGAAGACGTCAATACTTAAATCTTTAGATGTTAGGAGCCTTCTTGGTGCACGTCAATGAATGGCGCACCGTGATTTATATTGTTTGATTCTACAAAACTCACTCCTTCGTCCGATAGGACCATAATGATGTTCTGAAGAAGACTAATTTTGTGAACCAGATTGTTATTCTCCAAATGGGAATTTTAGAGTCACATAAGTTTAGGAAAATCTGGGTTCTTTAGCTTTGTCTTGGACGTCCATAAGGCACATAACTAGTTTTAAAACTCTGTGAACAAACCTGTTGCACTCTATCACAGTGTTTTTCAAATATATTTGTTCACAGAGTACACTTCAGGACACGCTTCACTTTCTTTTTCCATATTGATCAAGTTTTTGGTTTGAGAGCTGGACAGAATGCCTTTCCTGCCATAGCCACTAAGAAGAAAACCTTCACAGAATTGTCCCCGGGAGACTTTCTCGGAAGTCTTTTTGGATAACCAGGACATTCTGAGCTGTGTGGGCAAGAGAATGTCTAACGAGCTGGGCCAGGGTGGTCAGAATATGATTAAGCTAATCACAATTCATTGCCATGGGATGGAGCACCAGATCGGAGCCCTGTGAGCCAAAAATGAAAGTGAGGCCAGTTTCTGGGGAGGCACCTAACAAAGCCTATAGGAGATTTTTTAAAGAGCGTCTTTACCAACTTCACCATTTTCAAACTGGCTCAAGTTACCATCTTTTCCATTTCTGGAAAAGCCTCTTTACTAATGCTTCCATTCTTGTCGCCTTACTATCAGTTCTCTACATGGCTGCCAGAGTGATGATTTAAAAACATAAACCAAGTCATGTTGCTTCCCAGCTCAAACCATTCCACTGGGTTTCCATTTCGTTTAGCAATATCATTTAGCATGAACTCCAACCCCTTCTTCATGGCTAAAGGTCTGCTGACTTTCTGCAACCTCACCTCAGGCTTCGTTCAGTTCCTTCTAGTCCTGGCCTTTCTGCTCATATGACACCTCCTCAGGGAGACCCTCGCTGACAGGGCTCTGTGAGACATCTGCTTTATATTTCTGATAGATAGTTCTTGTTATATACTTTTATACCTATCTGTTTTCTGCTGCCTCCGCTAGGGGATACAAACAAAAGCTGATCGTGGCCGTATCTGTATGCTCAGCACTTAGAACAGTACACCACATAGTAGGCTTGCAAATATTTGTGAAATGATTGAAAGAAAGTCACAAAGTTAAAAGAGGAAACCATCACAGCCAGTTAAAAGAGAAGGTGATGGGTTGTTTAGAGTGGTATAAATGATTTGGAGACCTTCATAATGAAAACCAAATTGCAAAGCTCGTGTTGACCAATCTTTGTTTTAATCTCATTTAAACCAAGGGAAGAGGATAATTCACTGAGTGATAGCAAGGCTAAAGAATTGCATCTGCAAAGCTTGATTTTGAAGTTCTATGTCCTAGATTCCAGTTGAAACCCCACCTGAGCTATCTGCTGACATCTTTCACTACTACAACACTTTCACGTTGACGTTAGAATGAGAGACTGCTTCTCGTCAGCACAAGGGAGAGCTACCAAACAAAGATTTAGGGCCGGTGCGCTGATTCTTAGAGAATGCCATAAAGTGAAATGGGCAAAGAAACACCTCTAAATTAGACAGAAGTGGAGGCGGATGAAGGCCGGTTGAGGCCCTGGGCACAGAAGAAAATATTTAAACATACTATCAGGTTTTACTGCCGAATGTAAACTTGCACATAATTAAAATTGCACATAGGGAACCAAACTTGGTGTCATTAGAAAAAAATGTAAAGTTAGGGTTTTGCGGGGCCCTTCAGAAGTCGGGGCCCAGGGCATGCGCCCAGTGTGCCTGCCATTAAATCCACCTCTGGAGAGGCGCTGAGGTGTATTCCACATCTTGGGTTTTAAATTCCAGTTTTCCACTTAGCCAAAAGCTGATCCTTCCCTTATTCAAATTCTATTTGAAGGAATACTCCTGAAAAAACATTTTCCAGGACATTAAATTTCAAGGCTAGGTTATTCATACATTTACCAGACAGTTTTATCTGGTACATGCACTGTTTTATATACAAAGAACCCAAATTAATTCTCTTCATATGAAAGAACATTTTGAGTATAGGTGATATTGTCAGGCTTTAACCCTTGGCCTGATTTCTGTTCAAATATTTTTAAAGCATATGGCTTGTCTATCATACCCTGTCTCTTACAGTATATATTAAATTCAAGAAGCAAGATTTATATTAGAATTTAGATAGAAAATCTGGAACTGATTAAAGACATTTACTTTTAACTTATGACCTTAGTCCCAGAAGTTTTGCATTAGCAACAGAGAGCATTGCAAGCTAATGGAAAAATTGGATTACAATTAATACGAAGTTATTTTCGAAGGCTTTGTAATTATGTCAATGACTTGATAATAAATGTTCAGCTGAAATCTGCACCGTTAAGAATGCTTTATACATAGTCACAGAATCCTGGGTACACCATAGTCTGCCTTTAGACAGTAGACACAAAAATCTTCTACAAACCAGGGCTGAGTAAGAAGTAGTTGTGGCAGGGAATACTGACTGTCTACCCAAGTTCATTCTCCCTTCATTCCCTAGGAATACAGTTAGGCTACGGATCTCACCACGGAGCCAGGGACTATACTTTGTAGCACTGACACTCCTCACCCAATTCTTGCTGCTAACATGGCTATGTGTCTCCACTTTCATGAGGCGAAAGTAAAGAGAAGTGCTGTGTGCCTCTTCCACTGCCATGACTTAAAACATTGAGCATATGTTCCTTCATGCACTTTCTCTCACAACCAAGGGGGGACAAATTTTACTTAAAGAAATCTTCTTTAGAAAACATTCCTATGGGGATAAGGGCAACAACCCAGATGATAATGGAGAAGATAAAAGGAGCCTGGATTCCTGGCTGTGATGGAGCACAGCAGCCTGCTTATGTGCCCCAGATTGATATGCGAAGAAGAAATGGATTTTTACAGCCTCTCTACTGGTCAGACTCACTGGGCTAGCGTTATAGTAGCTTTGTTTTTTATACCAAGTGATACAGGGCGTAAAGCCATCCTTCGTGCCCTCCTCCTCCCCTTATTGCTCTGCTGCCTTCATGGTCCCTTCTCCCTCACCAGGACCCTCAGGAACTGCCGATGTGGGGGTGTTCTGTTCTGGGTTCTTTCCTGGATGCTCCTGGCTTGTTTGACTTCTCCATCCTGAGTCCCATCGCATTTATTTTTAATGATCTGACCTTTTCAAAGGACTCAGATAAACTCAATTTTTTAGAAGCTTATAGGCCAACTACTTCTCCAAAAGGTACTTATTTTTCCTGAGGGTTGTGACTTAATCCAAATTAATGAAATTTTTACTGGCAGAAGTTCAGGCAGAAGTCCAAAGACCATTCCAGTGTCTATCTGTCCATTTATATTCTATATGGCTAGACTTGAGGGCAAGAGTCTGGAGCCCCTCCATACTTCCACGGGAGAATGAGAGCAAAAAGAGGGGCTAGCCTCCTCATCTCATCTCTTTACCGCTGTTTTTTTAGGTAACTAGAAGTAAGAGATTATCCCAGTTTTTAATCTGAGAAACACAGGGCTTAATTTAGAATATCAAATGGCCACAAGTTAAATAAATATCAATTACTATCTACTATCTGTAAGTGGATGTAAGTGAAATTGTGTTACTCAACTTAGGTTTTAGAGATTTGCATTTACTTGTCTCAGTGAATCAGACATTCCAAGTTTCTGAGTACTACATTAGATATTCCAACTTAATTCATCTTTGTGGGGCTAAAAGTAAAGGAATTTATGGACAGCAGCAATCGGAGGAAGTTTGTATTCTCTTGGCCACCTCTACTTAGAAACTGGAGAATAACAGGTGCTCATTGTAATGAGTCATTCTTTTATTATTATTTTTTCTCTTTTTATCCTCACCTGAGGACATTTTTTTCATTGCTTCTAGAGAGAAGGGGTGGGGGCAGAGAGAGAGAGAGAGAGAGAAACTTTGATGTGAGAAACATCGATCGGTTGCCTTCTTGTATGCATCCTGACTGGGGATCAAACCCAAAACCTGGGTTCTGCCCTGCCCAGTAATTGAACCTGCGACCATTCAGTCCATGGGATGATGCTCCAACCAACAAAGCCACACTGACCAGGGCAATAAGTCATTCTTTATAATGTGCTTTCCACTGTTTTGCAAAATGCTGATGCTACTCTAGCAAGATATGACATAACTTATTGGGTCATGATAGACACAGAAAAAAAAAAAAGGGTGAACAGAAGAAACTAGTAAAATAGTGCTTTGGCTATAGTCTCAATAAGTACTGTTTGGTGTAATCCAGTTTCAACTGTATGTAAATATGTGTGTGTTAGTATGTACTGAGTATGTGTTGATGCCAAACTATTTCTTACCATTAAACAAAGTTTGAAAAGGCTTGCTTGAGCCCGTCAGCTCATTTAGAAGCCAGGATTGTTCCTCTTTCTGGGTACCTGACTCCTGCCTTAGTGTTTTTGAATGGAGTCCCCAAACAATCTTGAAAGTGTGTCGGTGCCAAGCATAGAGTCATAAACTACGCAGCATGTGCTAGAAAACTGGCTCCAGGGCCATCATTTATGCTGCAAAATTATTTAATTCTCTCGTATGCTGTAAAAACCAATCCCCTACTCCCAACACTGCTCCAGTTTACTAAGAATATTGCTTAGAAAAGAATAAAAATGCCTCTCTAATATAAATTTATCTGTGGTCACTAACTAAATTAAACACAGGGAATGAACGTATGGCCTTTAATTTTAACTTTCCCTAAGCATGGGCAATCTCATGCTGCCCTTTCGGAAAGTGCTGTGCGGCCCCTTTCCCAGAGAGCACCCATATGCAAATGAGTAACACAGATGATACATTGTCTATGGCAGTAAATCTAGTCAGATTTATGCTTAAATCCATTTGTAGATTATGCTATACATTATCTTTTGGGGGAAAGATGTTAGGGAAGCATTTGCATGCTGAAGCAAAAAAGAAATACATTTTACTTGATAGAAGTCAAACATTGCAGTGTAAATTGCATAATGCATTTAGATTTTAGATTTTAGATTTTTAAGTATAATAATACTGTTTATATTCCAGATGAAATTACTTATAGCTAGATGCATTTGTTAATTATTGTACATATTAAAATGTATAAAACATTTGCCAACACACTCAAAAACATAAATCAAGGGGAAGGAGAAATTCCTGACTGATTGCCTTACTTAGAAATACTGACACACTAGTTTATCTTATGAACGATCATAGTTAGTAGCTTAACTAATAACCTGCACTATTGTCTGTTCTACATTGAAAAAAATTTGAGCATCAACATGACTGAACAATGAGATGACAATGTTTATATTGTTATGAAAAATGATTTAAATTCTTAACTTCAAAATATTATGCTTTTTAGAAATCAGTTTGAGAACGATCTGTAAACTCATTAATTGCTCAAAAGTACCAACTTAAAAAAGAAAAAAATATATACAATACCAAAACATGTGTCTTAAGAATAGGTTACAATAATTTTAGTTATTCTAAGATCTTGGTAATAATACTTCAACTGAAAGTTCATTATTGTATATTTGAAAGCTTTATAAAAGTGCTTTTCCCTTTTCCCATATATTTTTATTGAAAAATGGTCTTCAAATAATCTATGGTCTTTACATAATCCCTAAAACTTCACCATAAATTAAATCATTTTGCACTAAGACACTCAGTTTGTGTAAGCTGAGTATATTTGAAAATATACAAAAAATAAAAAGGGCGAAGAAAATAAAGTGTAATTTTTAGGCTTCTCTAATATAAAATTCGTACTTACTCAGATTTGGCCTGGCATCTAACTTATCTTTTTGCATTGTCTTTCGAGGAGAGGGAGAGGAGGGGAGGAAGGAGAGCAGCTTGTTCAGCAAATGAATGGTGCCCCACTTAGCAGACTTAGCATGGGAGGACTGTTTTCAAACACTTCAGAAGTGTGCAAACACTGTAATTGCCACACAAGCAAAGGCCACCCTCCTCAGCAGAGCTTGACCTTTGATATGGAAACTACAAGTCACTTCTTTTAATAAAGCAGGATTTCCAGACAGC
The DNA here is from genome assembly GCA_004026545.1 of Mormoops blainvillei. Taxonomy (NCBI): domain Eukaryota; kingdom Metazoa; phylum Chordata; class Mammalia; order Chiroptera; family Mormoopidae; genus Mormoops; species Mormoops blainvillei. The sequence continues at coordinate 40,347 of PVJD01005381.1, forward strand.
ATCCCTTGGGACCTGCCAGTTTATGAAGTAAATATATTTCTACTTTTTCAGACAACACTTCCTTCATAATACATTTGGATCACAGGTGGCTGTCAGTGTTTTGCCCTGTGCCTCCCTTACAATGCACCAAGAAGGTTTAGTGCAAAGGCCTCCCAACCTGGTGAATCGTTAAAGTCGGTGAGGGTTAGATGGCTGGGAACATGGGGGGATTTCCAAAATTGTAGATTATTTTTTCTAACCCTAAAAAAAAAAAAAAAAAAAAGTCCCTTAGGCTTTCCTTTGAACTTTGAAAGATCAATTTTGGATTAGCATTTTCTTGTGATTAGCAAGACGTGAACAGCAGCAGTGCTATGTCCATGAGCTGTAAGCTTAGATGTATATAATAGTTTTGTGGAAAATATTTTACGGATACACATAATGTCAATTTACCCTCTTGAAAATGCTGTCTTTAACAATGTGACACTAGACTGAGTATTCAAAGGCTCAGTAAGTTTCAATGACCAACCCAAGGAAGAATTTGGCAAACAGAAATTTTCTATGGAAAGAATGGCCTCAGTAGGTCACGAAAGGCATGTCACACTTAAAAGGGGTAAATAAAATGATTTAATGAAGGGACTACTTAAAAGTATGAGGTCAGAGTTATAGGAAGATAGAAAGGGGTGGTGGAGCGAGTCTCACCACTGGGCTTGAAGGTCAAGGCAAGGAAGCAGTTACTGGGTCTCAGAGACAGGGTGATAGCTGATGGAGAGGTGCCCCGTGGGAGGATTTCCTTGTTGGGGAACGAAGCTGCTGACAGCTCAGGGTCTGCCATGGAATAAAATCCCCAACTTTTCCCCCTAACTCAGTTTCCTACCAGGGCCTCCCAATGGCTAAGACCATTGACAGGGACGTAGGTGATGTGGCCTAGAGAAGGTTGGCCGCCCAACACCCACAGCAGAATGGAGATACTTACAGGGAAGGCTGGAGGACCAAGGCTGTTCAACACACTCAAATTTCCTAATATTCAAGTAGCCTGAGAGCTGCTTATAACTGAAAAATCACTCAGTAAAAGCATGTAGAGAGCAGCGTCAATGTTACTTGACAGGGCATTTGTAAAGACTTTGCAGTTTGTCAATCAGTGCAACTTCTTTAACAAAAAAGGCAGGACACCTCCATTCTGAATATGTGTCTTAATTTCTGAATATGTGTCTTAATTTTCCAGAAAAACAGCCTCTTAACTCTTCCCTTCTCCATTACCCACTTGCTCAGTATATTAATATTGCCTACAGATTTATCATAGAACAGGAGAATTGGTTAGTGGTCAGAGTCTTAGATTTGAACACATTACTAAACATTTCTTCAGTGGTTCGAAGGTGATAGATTTTGTCACTTGTTTGACTGAATCCTTCTTACGTCATCAGTGTGTGTGATGGGGTGCACGGTGTAGGTGGGAACAGTGCAAATTCTTGTAAAGATAATACCTTGAAAGTTCTTCAAAAGAGCAATCCCAGACTCTAGATACAGTGCAGGAGAAATACTTCTTTATCCTCTGGAGAACCATTGTCTCTGGAATCTCCTTTCATCCAAGAGGGGCCTGGCTTAGCCACATTCGTCTTTGGGCAAGACAACTGCAACACACACAGGCATCTTCGTTTTGCTCGGACTCTTACCAGAGCGATGTAAACACCATTACCAGCTGTCATTTACTAAACCCTGACTCTGCAAGGGTTCTGCAGACATTTCCTACTGGGAGAGGAGAGTCTTTGTTTTTTAAGCAGCTTTATAAACATAATTTGCATGCAAAAATTTTCATTTTTTTAGTGTCCAATTCAATGACTTTCATAAATATACAGTGTTGTGAGACCACCCCACAATCTGATTTTAGAGTTTTCCCATCATCCCATAGATGCCTTGATTTTTAAGTTTGTGAAACGAGCACAAATAAGTGACTCCTATATAACAATATTAAATATGATTATAAGGGTTCTAATGTGAACAAGTTATTGTTTAATTTGGGGATATTCGTAGTATGAGGAATACCCAAAATTCTTGGTTATCTTTGAGTTGACAGACTGTTTGGGTAATGGTGCTGTGAAGATACTGCTAATCCACAGCAATGACTGAAATTTTAACTGATTATTTTTATGTTGCATCAGAACTTGCCCCCAAGTTAAAGAATTTCCTTCCTTAAATAGGAAAAAAGTAGATATTTAAAAATTCTTATCTTTACAGATAATTTTATTAGGCCCTCTTTCATCATTCCGAGAAACCAGTGTTCCTCTTTAGGACTGTTGAAGAGCGATGCATCTTGGAATCTATTAAGATCAACACTCAAATCAGAAAGGACAAGACCAGTAGCTGAAATGAAACAACTGTTTCCAACAGTAGTCAATACTTCAGCACCAAAATTGGAAATGCCACTCTTCCAAAATGAGAAAGACCATCAATCCAAGCAACGTGCTCAATCAGGCAGTTACACAGTGGAGGGCCGAATCTCATAAGAAAACTGCCTTATGGTTTCTACTTTTGCAACTAAAATTTTATTGTCTCTGTGCTTTAGTTTCTTAGGACTGCCCTAACAAAGTTTCACTACCTGGGCATCTTAAAACAACAGAAATATATTCTCTCACAGTTCCAGAGCCTAGAAATATGAATTCAAGGCGACAGCAGAGGCATGCTCCCTCTTTGACAGAGGAGAAGGTCCTTCCCTGCCTCTTTCTGGCTTCTCACGGTGACTGCAGATACTTGGTGCTGCTTAGCTGGTGGCTGCATCACTCCAGTCTCTGCCTCGTCATCATATGGCAGTCTTCCTGTGTATATGTCTGTTTTTTAAAAATAATTTTTTTAGTTTTTCAATACAGTGACATGCAATGTTATATTAGTTTTAGGTGTACAGCATATGAAGTATACATTTATATAACTTACAAAGTGATGATCTTGGTAAGTCTAGTACCTATCTGACACCATACATAGTCATGACATTATTATTAACTATGTTTTCCGTGCTGTACCTTACATCCCCATAACTGTTTTAATAACTGTCAACTTACACATCTTAATCCCTTCCCCTTTTTCACCCCCCCCCCCCATATAGCAGCCATCAAAATATTCTCTCTATATCTAGAAGTTTGTTATTTTGGTTTTTCAGTTCTACATAAAAGTGAAATCATGTGGTATTAGTCTTTCTGTGTCTGACCCATTTTCCTTAGCATATGCTTTCTAGGACCACCCATGTTGTTGCAGACAGCAACATTTCATTCATTTTTAAGGCTAAGTAATATTCCATTGTATATTAGGAACCACCTTTTCTTTGTTCATACATCCATTGATGGACAATTAGGTTGCTTCCAGATCTTGGCCATTGTAAACATTGCTGCAATGAACATAGGGATGCTTATATTTTTTGATTGAGTGTTATGTTGTTGTTTTTTTTAAATAAATACCCCAAAGTAGAATTGCTGGGTCCTTTTTTGTGTCTTGTTATACCCTTTGTTTTAAAGTCTATTTTGTCTGATATAAGTATTGCTACCCCAGCTTCTTTGTTTCATTTCCATTTGCATGAAATATCTTTTTCAATCCCTTTATTTTTAATCTTTGTGGTTTTTCAATCTGAAGTGGGTCTCTTGTAAACAGCATATGTGTGGATCTTATCAATTCAGACACTGTATGTTTTTTAATCCATTTATATTTAAAATAATTATTGAAAGGTGTATAGTTATTGCCATTTTATTATTCATATTTTTATCTTTTCTTCTTCTTCTTCTTCTTCTTCTTCTTCTTCAAGACCTTTTAACATTTCGTATAATACTGGTTTGGTGATGATGAACTCCTTTAGCGTTTTCTTGTCTGGGAAACTCTTTATGTGTCCTTCAATTCTGAATGAGAGCTTTGTGGGGAAGAGTAATTTTGATTGTAGGTCTTTGCTTTTCATCACTTTGAATATTTCTTCTACCTCCTTCTGGCCTGCAAAGTTTCTTTTGAGAAATCAGCTGACAGTCTTATAGGAGCTTCCTTGTAGGTAACTAATAACTAAGTTCTTTTCTCTTGCTGCTTTTAACATTCTCTCTTTGTCTTTAAGTGTTGGCATTTTTTTTTTCCACAATCAACTGTGGGAAATAAATTAAAATGTGCATATTTAGATTTCCCATTCTCTTGGGAATACTCATACAATTATTAAATGCATTCTAAAATAAATTAATCCTGCAATAATTTGATTTACATGGGATAAAATAAAGATATTTTTTAATACAAACACACTTTTTTTTTTTTACTTCAAAAAGTCACATGTTGTTCCTTACACAATGCTCATAGTTGAAGGGCAAGAGTCATCTTGAAAATATTATGACATTATGTAACTCTGGTCAAACTCCATTTTATACACAGAATCTGTGAGAAATACACATATTTTTTAAAACATTGAATTTATTTGGGTGACATTGCTTAATAAAATTATATAGGTTTCAGGTGTACAATTCTATAATACATAATCTATATATTGTATTGTGTGTTCACTACCCCAATTTGAGTCTCCTTCCATCACTATTTATCCCCCTTTACCCTTTTCTACCTTCCCCTATGCACTTTCCCTCTAGTTGCCGGTGTCTAGCAGGATTTTTTTTTTCTGCTTAATCCCTTCCCCTTTTTAACCCAGCCCCCAAGCCCCTTCCGCTGACAGCTGCCAGTCTGTTCTCTGTATCTACGAGTACATTTCTATTTTGTATGTTAGTTAATTTTGTTCATTAGATTCTACATATAAGTGAAATTATATAGTACTTGTCTTTCTCTGACTGGGGTATTTCACTTAGTATAATGTTCTCCAGGTCCATCCATGCTGTCACAAAAGATAAGATTTCCTTCTCAGTTATAATTTGTCTTGGTGTGGACCTCTTTGAGTTCATCTTGTTTGGGATTCTCTGAGCTTTCTGGGCTTGTTTGTCTATTTCCTTTACCAGGTTAGGGAAGTTTTCCATTATTATTCCCTTTTTTATCCTCACCAGGGGACTTTTTTTTAAATTGCTTTTAGAGAGAAAGAGAAATAGTGAGATAGAAAGGAGAGAGAGAAAGATCCATTATTATTCTTCAGATAGGTTTTCAATTCCTTGCTCTCTGTCTTCTCCTTCTGGTACCCTTATGATGCAAATGTTGGTACATTTGATGTTGTCCCAGAGGTACCTTAAACTAGCCTCATTTCTTTTGGATTCTTGTTTCTTTCTTTTTTTCTTAAAGATTTTATTTACTTATTTTTAGAGAGAGGAAGGGAGGGAGAGATGGAGAGAAACCTCAATGTGTGGTTGCGTCTTGCATGCCCCCTACTGGGGACCTGGTCCTCAACCCAGGCATGTGCCATACATGGGGAATCAAACTAGTGGCCCTTTGGCTCACAGGCTGGCACTCAGTCCACTGAGTCACACTAGCTAGGGCTGGGTTCTTTTTTCTTTTTGCTGTTCTGATTGGGAGTTTTCTGCTGTTCAATACTGTTTTATCTAATCTGCTATTGATTCCCTCTAATGTATTCTTCATTTCTGAGTGGTTCTTTTTTATGTTTTCTATCTCCATTTTTGTTTCCTATCTCTGAATCTTTGTTTCCTATATGAACCTTTAAGAGATTTTAGGAGAGCCTGAAGCATGACCCAAGATAGGCTATTTGCATGGAAAAGCCACCTGAAGCATCTTAATAGGGCCTGCAAGTAGGGTGTGGCAGGGCCTCAGGGATGAGCAGGGCTGGAAGAATGGTATTAGCCAGGTTGATGTAGACTGAGACTTGAAGCCTGCCTGAGCCCGAAGGCTGGGTGGGGACAGGGCTCAACAAAAAAGGCAATGGTTTCTTGTCAGCACTTCTTTCTGGGAGACAGCTGTCCCCCCAGGCCTTACCCAGGAGTCAGAGAATTCAGTTCCTCCTTGGTTGTTGCTGGAGCTTTCCAGCTTCTGTCCCAGTGCTGGAGTTCAAAGCAAGAGAGTCAGTTCAGCAAGTAAAGTGTGGGCCCTTTAAGAGGAAGACCTGGGTCTCTAGAAGCCCTCTGTCTCACTCAGCTCTGACCCCTCAGCCACAGTCCCTGCTGATTTTTATAGTCAAAAGTTATGGGGACTTCTCTTCTTGGCCCTGGAACCCTGGGCCGTAGGTCTTGGTGTGGGCTGGGAGCCCTCACTCCTCAGGGTGGACCTCCACAGCTGAGATATCACTCTGAATATTTAACTGCCACACGTGGGTGTGGGACCAGCCTGTTCTGAGACTCCACCCCCCGACAAGTCTCTACGTGGCTTCCTCTGTATATCCTTAGTTGTAGGACCTCCGTTCATCTGTTCAGTTAGTCCTCAATGATGGTTGTTCTGTAGTTTAGTTGTAATTTTGATGTGACTGTGGGAGTAGGTGAGCATAGCATTTACCTACTCTGTCATCTTGATGAGAAGTTTCTATGTGTCCCTGTCCTCACATGGCATTTTCCTCCACAAGGACACCAGTCTTGTTATGGATAGATTAGAACCGGTCCTATTGAAATATGACCACATTTTAACTCGACTGCTTCTTCAAAAACCTTTTTCCCAAGGTTTGGTGTGACCAAATAAGGTCACATTCACAGGTGCTAGGGCGTACAACATCACAATATCTTTTGAGGAGACACAGTTCAACCCACAGCAACGTGGCTTTACAGGAATCACTCATTCCATGAATATGCCTCTATTATAAAGCTTAAAAACTTTCCAAAGGGCAAATGAGTCCCTCTGAGTCATAAGTCAATGTTGAAATGAGATTTTTAAGAGGTCAGGTCTCTTCTCAGATCATGTAGGTCCTCCTGCATATAAAGAAACTAAAAACAACAAAAACAAAAATGAAGCTGAAAGAGAAATTTGTAGGCTTTTTCTGTTCTTTCAATATGTGAATAATTTCATAGAACATACTTCATGTTTATTGGAATAAACATCCCTCATTTGTTCTCTAGTTTTTCACACAAAACACACATGCAAGTATTCTGAAATGAAAGCAGATGACATTTCTTTCTCTTGTAATTATGCTTTATAGATGTAGAGAATAGTTTCTTTTCCTGTTGAAGTGCAATATGGGTTTGAAAGTGCAGTTTCTATGGAAACAAGCACCACATGTGGGGTTAGATAAGTTTTCTATGTCCCATGCACTCAGCTTTGTCTGTCATCCTGCTGGTTATAATTTTTCTCATTAACCTTCTCTAGGCTTTATTTTAACCAGATTTCTCTTACAGTCAAATATTAATTTTATGATTTGGTAAGTGTTTAATGCATAGCTATATCTCAATGGTAACAAGATGTTAAATGGGGCTCTTCCTGTTTGGGGTTTAGCTGAGGCCCAAACTGAAGGTGACAAGCATACTCCCACCTCACACATGAGGTGTCAAACAACTTCAACTGAACGTGTAGAGTGGGGGGCTTTCGATATCTTTAGCTAACCATCCAATTCCAGCTTATAAAAAGGCTTGTCAAAATACAACCAGCAACATTGAAATAAAAAACAAACTGACTGTAACCAGAGGGGAGGAGGGCGTGGGACGATAGGGGAAAGGGAGGAGATGGGTCATCAAGGAACAAGCATAAAGGACCCAAGGACAAAACCAAATGGGGGAAGGATTGAGGGTGGGAGGTGGGGGTGGGTGGGGCTGGGGTGAGTGGTGGCAGGAAAATGTTGACCAAAAAAATAAAAAGGTGGACAGGGGGAGGCTGGGAGTAGTGTGGGAAATTAAGAAGCCAAAAAACTGGTGTGTGCAGCCCATGGACATGGACTAGGAGGTGTGGGGATGATGGGGTGGGGTGCAGGACGGAGGGGATAAAGGGGGGAAAAATGGGAGAAAAAAAAGAAAAAGAATAGACAAAACGGCTCGGAAAGCTCATGACAGGAGAAGGGGTTTCCAGGAGGACTCTTTCCTTTTTTTTTTTTTTTTGTAATCCTCAACTGAGGATATGTTTTTATTGATTCATGAGAGAGAGAGAGAGAAACTTTAAGGCAGGTTTGGGGGGAGAGGGAGAGGGAGACAAAGAGGAAGAGAGAGAGGGAAACATCAATGTGAGAAAGAAACATCCATCAGTTGCCTCCTATATGTGCCCCAACCAGGGATCAAACCCAAACCTAGGCATGTGCCCTTACTGGCAACCTGGCCCGTGGCATTTTGGTGAGCAGGACAATGCTCCAACCAACTGGCCAGAGCAGGAGGATCACTTAGAGAGACACATCAGAGTTCTTGGTTTGAGAGGTATATCCTCATTACCTCCCATCAAGTTAGAGAGGCTTCCAGGAGGCCACAAAGGGAATCTCCTGGAACTAGGGGAGCATGGTGGATTATAGTCATGCCTGAGCATCTCAGGAGCACGGGTGGCTGGCCGAAGTGACCATGGTGACAGAGGAAAGTGCTGTGCTTAGAAGGAACTGCATGGCCTATAGAAAGAGGCCACATATGAGAGCTGTGCGGATGTTTTTAGGGTTTTTCCTCACAAGGCTGCAAGAGTGTCAAAGAGGCCTCAGCAGAAAGAATCTGGACATAACTTGCTAGATAACCAGGAAAGATGGCAGCTGGAGAAGTTGAGAGATGTAAATGGGACATCGCTACTGAAGAGAAATCTTAAAAGAGCGCAAGAAAATACACATAAAAGAGTCACTATAAACATCTGCCAAATACAGAGAATTGAAAAGCCATGGGCAGATCAGGGGGAGGGAAGAGCTAGCCCCACAAAACAGCTTTGAGTAACTGAGAGGAAAAAGAATAAAGTTGTTTTATGATTTTAAAATGTTTTACTTTGTTTAAAAAAAGGACTCAAATATCCTTATGTGAAGTGTGCATTTTTGTGTCAGAGGATGACTGCATTTGTATCGCATGGAGAAAGCCTACAGAGGTCATCCACAAAATGCTGATTTATATGCATCACATACATGTACAGGCTCCCAACACTTGAATACTGAAGAACACTTTCTGTGCATGTTAAACATTCTCTCTATTAATTAACAAGCATCATTAAAGGCAGTCGGTAGAGAACTGGTGTTATCTTTGGAAAGTAGTGTTTCAGCCAGGTGGTGATTTATAATTTTTAAAAAAGGAAGAATTGGGATTTTCTTGACTGCTCTTCAACTGTGCCCCTAACTGAGAGGTGACACACCTCCATGAGGTAGTTTAGGCTTCTCTGTCCTCCGTCTATCATCATTCATAGTCTTTTTTAGGACTCAGAATTTAGTCAGTAGCATATTAAAAAGAAACTCAGTCCTAGAGTGTTTCTCTTGATGCCAGACCACATGTTTTTAGGGTCAGAAAAAGGGGTTCTCCCATGAGAAACCACAGAGATGGTCCCATCCTATATCTCATTTCTTAGAACATTTCTATTTAGAAGTTATGACCTCATCACATTTTCTAACTCTCTTTATATGTCTCCCTTAAATAAATACCCCTTTCTAAATTCCCTATTCTGGTAAATGACGGAACTATTTTCTTTAGTTAACAGGATCAGAATCAGTCATGTTTTACTTCTTCCTCTATTTTGCCCCCATGTCCAAGTGTTGTTCTTCATATTTTCCAAACAGCTCCCAGAGTTGCATCTTTCTTTGCAATCTTATCAAGTATATCCTGTTGCCCAAATTCGTTAAGCCTTCAAAATTGTTTTCCCAACTTCCAGGTTATCCTCTCTTTTGGTTTATACCATATACTTCAGAAAAACTACCCTTCCTAAAACATAACTTCTGCCTAGCACTCTGTTGTTTAAGAATATTCTGTGGCTTACCACTGCCCTCAGGATAAATATAAAACTTCAGACAGGGCTGTAATGCCATCTATGATGCTGCTTCCTTGAACCTTGTCAATTACATGCTTTACTCCTACTCTTTAAGATGGCTTCATATCCTCAAAGACAATTTCATTCATTATTAAAAAACGCTTTCAACTCTGTTAGATGCTGGGGATGTGGTAATGAAAATGAAAGACACAGTCCTTGAGCATCTATCACTGGGAGTCTAGAGAGGCACGCACACAAGTCAAGCAAGTTTCACGTTGGGAGGTACAATCTACTACAGGACAAAGCAGCTGCACAATATTCAGGCTCGGATGATCGAAGAAGGCTTCTCAAAAGAAGTGATATATTGACACTGAGGCCTGAAGGCAAAGCGGGAATTATCTGGGTGAAGAGTGGGCAAGTGGTGTGCGAAGTAGAAGGTGAAGAGGGTATGAAGTCCAGAAGGGAGACTGAGTGTGGCCTGCTTAAACAACTAAAAGAAGTTTTGCACTTTCAGAAGGTCATGCACTGGTGCCTAAGATAGGAGAGGGTAAGTCCTGAGAGCTAAGGTAAGAAATTTGGATTTTTTTCTAAGAAAAATGTGGTGCTAATGGAAACTTTTAAAGACTAAAAATACAAGGAGCAGATTTGTCATACAAAGCACACTCTGGCTGAACGGTGTTGAATGGGCCAAGAAGATAAGCACAGGACCAGGTAAGAGGTTGCTTCTAGAACCCAGATGTGAGTTCACGGTGGCCTGGACTTGAATAGTGGTGGTGAGAATGTAAATCATTGAAACTGAGAAATGCTTGAGGTAAAAATGATAGAGATTCTAATTAATCATAGACGTGGTAAGTCAAGGTGAATTGCAAGGTTCTGTTTTAGACGACTGAAAGAATAATGGTATCATTTATTAAAATTGGAAGCATGAATGGAATGGATTTGAGATTGGGAATGTTGGTTTAATTTTTGACATGTTGACCTTGAGGGATCTATAAGACTTCTAAGTAAAGATGCACTGGAGACAGATGAAGGAGTGGGCCTGAAATCGAGGAGAAAGATTTTGGCTCAAAACATAGTTTTAGGAGCCATAAAGCTATAGATGGTGAATAACACAGTAGGAATAGGTGAGGTCATGAAGGGCAATGAGAGAAAAAGCAGTCTTTGAAGAGCCATAGCCCTGAAGAGCGGCAGTATTTTTTTTATTTTTAAGGCATAGGATACAGACATTGCAGGTGAGGTAGAAGATAAGCAGACTGAAGTGGCAGAAAAGGTCACAGAAAAGAGAGTTTCAAGGAGAAGTGAACATTGTTAAGTGCTACTGGAAGCTTAAGTTAAGAAGACGACCCAGGGCTGCACAATTGATTAGCAATACAGTTGTACTGGTTATCTTCTGTTTGCCCCCATGCTTGTTCATCTTGCTTCATGCCCAGGGAGTTAGACAAGTAGGGAGGACCTCAATGAAGTCTAGTGCATTCTCTCTCCTGTTTGAGTTAGACCAGTGGTGAGCACTGGCAGGAAATGAGAAGGAGGGAAGCAGATCAAGAGAATGAATGGGAATATTTTCCCTGAATCTCTTCTCTGTGGATTTGCTGCAGGCTATGCATTCCTTGATTTGAGTCACAGTTCCTGTTAGGCGGCTCTTTCTGCTTACCCTTTTTGGGCTAGGTTGGGAGAGGACTTCCTGTATTTATTAGCTCTGGGGTTTGTGCTATCCTTTGAGGGTTCACTATACACTATCAATAGTCTCTTTATTACATTCTCTTCAAATGATTCCTCCTTAAATGTCCCATCTCATTCCTTCTGGAATCTCAATTAACATAATGGGAATTGTGATTTTGGTGAAAGTCTTTTCAGTGGTGCAGTGGAGGCAGAAGCCAGATCACAGAGAGATCAAAGACTCAATAAGAAATAGCAATTACAGTATTCCTTTTGAGAGGTTAGCTATTAAATGGTGCAGAGAGAAGGGGTAGGGACCACAAAGGAACATCCGGAGAGGTTTTATATATTTATCCTTTCTATGTTAGGAAGACTTGATCATTTAATTATTTGTGAGAATAAGTTAATATAGGAAGACATTTTGAGGCTGTAGTAGGAAATCGAACTATCAATTGGAGCATAGTCCCCTAAAGAGGCGAAAGGAAATGGGATCCCCCTAATAGAATGGCTAGTCTTAGAAGAGACCCTGCTTCACAGGAGGAGTGGAGGAAAGTTATGGTTGGCATGCAGGGAAATGTATAATCTGAGTGGGAGATTAAGGCTGGTCTACTTTGGTGGCTTGTCTTTTCCTTGTGAAGCTAAAGGAAGGCCGCCTGGTTTAAAAAAAAAAAGTGCGAGGGTTGGAGATTCAAGAAGAAAACAGAAGTTCCAAATATTTTGGAAAAAACTTCACAGTGTCAATGGGAGAGACCTGGTTATTTTCACCAGTACCATAAAGAATTAAAGATCAGCAAATCGATTCACGTGAAAGCAGGGCATATTGGTGATATGTTCTCATGGAAGAGAATGGGCCTTGCCATTGGGAGTGAAAGACATAGGTTCATGGCAAAGCAGGGTAAGGGTGGCAAAAGTAAGGGTGGCCAAGGGCCCCGGTGGCAAGCCGCCCCAGTTCCTTTGTCCTGAGCACTTATATAGTTGGTGGGATGGAGGGGTGAGGGAGCTACATATTGATTAACAGGTAAAGGTGGTGCCAGCATCGGGGGCACTGTGAATACCCAAAAGTGTTAATGGGCTTCCTCCTTTGGGCACTGTGAGCCCTTTCTGGTCTTTCAGGACTTGGGATGAAAACAGAGTTTCAAGGGCTTTCTTCCCCAGATAGTGGAAAGGATACATAGAATTTGAAGGGCTTCCCTCCTCCCTTCCTTGGTTTACTATACATCTTCCCTAAGTGGCAAAAGGCGTTTCCTGGTAACCAGGACGTTAGACGCTGGTCAGCAACAGCAGTGCAGTCTCAGGGTTCTTTCTGTGCTGTCTCCTGCCTCAACACCCCTCGAGCATACAGTTAGGATTGGAAATCATGCATCTGGCTGACCCCAATCTGCAAGTTGGTTCAAAATTTCTCCAGACACACTGAGTAGGGTGGGTATTCTTTCAGAAATGGAGAAGAATTAGGTTGAGCCAAGGTGAGATTTTTCCAAGCACTCAGACTAACGGGCAATAGAACAGGACTGAGGAATTAGGAAGCAAGCATTTGAAATAAGGAAGCATGAAATTTCTTTGGGATAGGTAAGGTAGAAATGGAAGACAGGAATCAAAAGACTAAATGTCCCTGAGATAGTGAGGACAGATGTGGTGGGGCTAATAGAGTAGGCTTGGTCATCAGAGAGCTGAATGCCTGAATTTAATATTTCAGCTTAGACAGTTCTGACAAGGTCCCAGATGAAGTTGTGACAGTAAGGGGCTGAGTTGGAGAAAATATATAGGTCATTGAACGTAAAGCCTGGTTGGTGGTCCATGGGATGGCTGCCATTCCTCACATGGTGACTTCTTTGCATAGCTTGAATTTGATTATTTTTCACTGCATATTACTTATAATTAATGCCTCATAAGTCTTTTATCAAATTGCAGTATATCAAAAATATACAAAGTAATATTTAAATACGAGAGGGTTACTCTTTACAACTCAATTTCAGTTTTCTGAGCCATTTAAATACAGAAAGATAGTAACTTAAAAAAATATTTTTAAAAAGAGAAAACAGGTGGGTTTCTTAAACCAACTTGCCCAGAAAATTTCCTCATTTGGTTTTCTAATTATAAAGCACAGAAGGAAGGTTTGGTTTGAAGTTTTAATTTACCAGAACTATGCAGGATTAGTTTCTTTCTTCCTTCCTTCCTTTCTTTTTTTTAACATGCAATCCAGTATTTGACAGTTGTTAAATATTTGCTTTAACCATGGATTTATTTTGAGTACAACACAATTGCACCCACTATCTGTGCATGACTCTTTTAGGAATTGGCATATAACTTGTAATATTTAACTGGAACAATGAATGATTTAAAAATAGAAATTCACAAATTACTGTACTTTCTTGGAAGCACATAAGCTTTGACAGAAAGTAGAATAAAGTGGTTGTGCAGAATGCTTCAACATAATGTTTTCTTCAAAAACCTTTCATTTTTATGAACTTTAAATATATTTAGCACTTTAGGGGACACAATCAAAATCCAATCAATATCCAACAATGTGTATCAGGGCTATAATAATGGCTCTTAACTTTTTCCCCCTGAAATCATAACAAGTTATTATATTATAATGATAATATTGATTCACATCTTTAGAATTTATAGACAACCTAGATCTAGATGTATACACTTACACACTTACCGGATCTTGGCACATGAAGGTAACGCTGATAACATTTGTTGAAAAGGTGTGAAGAATTACATTAAACTGGAAGCATTCTCTTGACCGGTTCCCTTTATGATGGGGTAGCTTAGGTGACAGAATAATACACTGGGCTTCTGGCTGGAAATAAAAAAAAGATACAGTATGTCTTGGTGCCTAGAAAACAGATATTTTCAGTTGAATGAACATGAATTGGCTCTCATTACCTTCACAATATAAATCACCTGTGACGACCAGCCAATTAGTGAGTCATTCATGAAACATTTATTGAAGGTCCACTATGAGTTAATCCCTGAAGATAAAGTGAATAAAGTATAGGATTTGCTCAATATAGATTGGATTTGTAACTGATCTAGTTACCCTTAATGTTTTGTCTATTACCTGTCAAAATGATGCATATTCATACTTGAAATATTTTTTTCTTTTTTTTTCCTCCCCTCCACCCTGCACAGCCCCTCCCACCAGCATTCCCCCACTTAGTTCATGTCCATGGGTCGTACATATAAGTTCTTTGGCTTCTCCCTTTCCTATACCTCCCCCTGTCTTGTGCCGACAAATTATGCTTCTTATTCCCTATAGCTTTTCCCCCATTCTTCCCCCTCCCTCTCCCGCTGATAACCCTCCATGTGATCTCCATTTCTGTGATTCTGGTCCTGTTCCAGCAGTTTGCTTAGTTTGTTTTTGTTTATTTTAGGTTCAGTTGTTGATAGTTGTGAGTTTGTTGTCATTTTACTGTTCATATTTTTGATCACTTTCTTTTTCCTAGGTTAGTCCCCTTAATATTTTATTTAATAAGGGCTTGGTGATGATGAACTCCTTTAACTTTACTTTGGGAAGCACTTTACCTGCCCTTCCATTCTAAATGATAGCTATTACCTGTGAAAATGATGTATATTCATACTTCAAATATTTTTTTATAAACCAATCTATGTTATTCCCAATAATTTTTAAAAGTTTTGGTAGTTAAAAAACTACCAAAACTACCAAACAGTGTAATTTATATCAGTGTTATAAATTACACTGATTCTTATACACTACTCCTATTTACTTTATGAAAAGTATGTCTAAGTTGTCCTTTTTAATGACACAAAGCATGTTTTAATATACATTTGATTACTTGTATTTTCTTCTAAGTTTTATGGATTGCTATTGTATTTTATAGTATTTCTTTTGATCTTAGGAAAAAAGAATATTTGCAATCATCAACAAATATAACAATATAAATTGTTAACACTCTCATATGTATGTATTTAAGTTGAATTTTAGAAAAATTAGGGGGAAAATGCTGATATTTTAACTACGGGGTTTTTCCTTGATTCATGTTTTTCTCCTCAACAATTACAAATTATAGATGCTATAGATCTGACCAAACACAATGTGTTGAGCAACTAAAACTATTTAAGCATTATTATTCTTTGTTACCTTTCATAACCTATAACAATCAACTACTCAATAATCTTCTGCGATGATAGAGCTGATCAGATCTAGGTAAATTAGAGGAATCAGAATATAATATTCATATATTAATAAAAATAATTAAAGCACTAGCTTAAATTATAGTTTATTTGTTGAGGGAATATTTGAAATATGTAAGGACTTCTAATAATGCTAGTTAGTTTATAAAGTACCTGATTTTTTTTTTTACAGTTAAGTCACAATTATTTTAAATACGAAAGATTTGGTTCTTCATTTACATATTCATTAAGAACACTTTATAAGATCTTTAGGAATTAAATAGCATCCCCACTACTTCAATGCTAGCCACTGGGTATTCAGTGATAAATGAAATAGAGTCTAGGCCCCCATGGGGCTTTTAGGCTCAGGCTGTATTATTCAGCCCTGGGGTGCTTGTTAGAAATACAGCTGCCTGGGCCTTCATTTAGAAGTTCCGGGGTATGGACTAGGAAGCAGCATTTTAAAGAAATCACCCCAGGTGATTTTGAAGCATATTGTCAAGTCTCATTCTGATGAATAGACTTTTACATAGACCTTTTTGAAATGTTTATCAGCTCATCATTCCTCTACTTAAAAATGATCTAATGGCTGCTCGCTGATTTAGAAAACTTCCAAACTCCTTAGCATAGCCCCTGCCTCCCTCTCCAATTTCTTTGGCCAAGCTTTTCCTAATTACTGAAGCTACGACTTCGTTGGCTTGCTCTGCCCTTGGAAGCCAGTCAGCTAACACGGGGTTCAGGGCCTTTGTCCTTGTTATTTCCCGGGCTCGAGACCCCCTGCCCCCGTATTTTCTCATCATTCAGGCCTCAATTCGAACACCGCCTGGCTGGCAGGCTTTTCCAGACTACCCCTATGCTGGGATTCTCTATCAGGGACTCCCCACAATTGCCTGGGACAAACCCAGGCCATTTGTAAAAGAATGGGTTTGTGGAACTCACCCAGTTGTCATCAATCAGCGGCTCTAGGCGAAAAGCCCAGGACTCTGTATTTTTAATGAGCCTCCCAGGGGAGTTTTACTATCAGGCATGTCTGGAAAGCTGCACTATCAAGTGTGCTGACTGAGATTTTCACAGACGCTATTACTGTCAGAAAAGAGCTTTGTTGGGTAAGAGCAGGAACTTTGGTTTGTTCCATATGCTCTGTTCTCAGAACTTGAGCATGGTCTGGTACCTTGGTGGACAGAAAAGAGGCCACCTATTACATCTGACAAGCTCAGGGGAGGCCAGCATGGCGGGTCTTACAAACTCAGAGACTGAAAGTAATCACATAGGGTGGTCTGAACATAAAAATTCCTAACTAAAAGTGAGCCATGATGAGTAGTTAAGTTGTAGGCATATAACTTCCTTGACAAAGGTTAATGTTTATCTTGGTTTATCTTAAGAGAGCCGGTCTATTGTCTTTTTTTTTTTTTTTTGGCATACAAGATAACATACATTTGCCATGTCAGAGTAATCTGCTTTTCCAGACCACTCAGCACACAAGAACATAAGACCACAGATTCACTCATTGTTATCTTGTTCCCCAAAACCATCTCTATGTGCTATAAATGTTAATTATTAACTATCTGTACCCACCAATGTAAAAGAAGTTATGTGTCTCTTGTTTCACTTTTTGCCCAGTCTTAGAGATTTCCCCACTTTCTTCCCCGCCCCCCCCACCCCACCTCCCTCATCCACCACTACCGCATTTCATCTAACCCCTCTGCCTTAGGTGTCCTTTGATTCTAATGTATAAAGTAAGCTGTGAAAGTGACATTCTTTGGAGCACTTTCTCAATTCATTGAGATTTTGCTTCCTGGCAATTGTCAGTTTGACTCAAAAAAAAAAAAATCTTTTAAGTTTTTTTTCTTAGGCTAGATGTTCTTTCATTGGCACTTTGTAGAAATTGATCAATAACTATTTCTTGACTGAATTGATGAAACACATGTTGAGGGGAAGCTCCCTGTCCATTATTTATAAGTAAGTAATTGGAGCTATTTTTAGGGTTTAACTATTATTGTTAAGATGGAGCTTAATTTTTAAAGGTTAATATGAAGAGATCTCAACTTTCTTTAAGCAAAAAAAGTATTTGTAATTTGATACCAAAATAAAAATCTGAAATTTTAATTTTTCTTACAATTTCTATGTTGATCCTACAGTGACTCCAAGGGGATACCAGTCTTAGTTTTGATGGTCATTCAAAAGGAAGCGATTACTCACATCTGATTGAAGTGGCGGAATCTCCAAAACTGTTATATTTTCATGCTGAATTGAAAGGGTAGGGAAATTATAAACATATAATATCTAAGGGTTACTTAGTATCTAGTAGACAAAACATCCTGTTATATTATAGAAAACTTATAAACAAGTTTGAGCAGAGGTTTCTTTTTCCATTGCAACTAACTTTAATCTTACCAAAGTCTCTCCGGCAGGCAGGAAAGAGGGGGATGAATCCCCTATCCCTTTCCTCTTTAAGGTATATATTTTTGGATTTTGGGGGAGCAGCTCATAGCACATCATCAATTCCCTCTGAAAAATTAATTTTTAATCTGTTGACCCCTCTAAGCCATTTTTAAAAAATCTTTAAAAAGATTTTATTTATTTATTTATTTTAGAGAGAGAGGGGAAGGGAGGGAGAAAGAGGCAGAGAAACATTGATCAGTTGCCTCTCACACCCCCAGCTGGGGACCTGGCCTACAACCCAAGCTCTGACTGGAATTGATCCAGCAACCTTTCAGTTTGCAGGCTGACACCCAACCCGCTGAGCCACACCAGTCAGGGATCCTCTAACCCATTTTATAGAATGAGGGTTGGTGGATAACCAAGAACTGCAAAACCAAGTTGTTCACCTCCTTGAAAAGTCCTTTATACGTAGTTTAGCATTACTTTAGAATACTGGACTATTTTTCACTTCTTGTTTTGTGAACTCAGCTGCAACTTAAGTAAAAATTCCCAGTTTAAGATTTTATAACTATAGTTAGCGCAATGCAAAATATTAAAATCAGGTGATATGACAGACTCACTGGAGCGTTCCTTCAGATTGAATGGTACAGTCAGGTTTCTATTGATGAGAGAGGGTGAGCTGTTGAAAGATCAGAGGAGAGAGCACAGTGAACAGAGAAAGAGCTGACCTGAGAATGGTCATGGGACAGAGACCAGTCCCGTGTGGGCAGAATGTCTGGGCGAGGGGAGAGTTGAAGACACAGGAGTAGTCAGGGGCCAGGACATGCTGGGCTTTGTAAACCAGTGAAAAACTTTTTTTCTTTTTTAAGTGGGTGGATTGGAAGGGGCATGGGTAATGAAAAAGAGGAATCAAGGCTAACTCTTCAATGTCTCCCAAGGAACCAATGCTCATCATCATAAAAACAAAGAAAACGTAGAAAAAAGGAGTCCCGCCTTTTTACAAGGAGTCATGCAGCTTGACATGGGCCCAAGGCTTTTCAGTTCATGCCACTACACTTTGCACAACATATGGCTACTGGGTTATCAAGCTCACATGTTCACTTTTTGAAAATTAAATATTTGATTCAGTCATTTAAAATGTTTAAATTCATACTATTTCGTGTGCCCCTTCCTTTGCCACTACCCCAGCTGTTCTGGTTGGGTCTGCTTCATTCTGTGCCTGACTTTCAGCCCTAACAGAGAAGGGAAGGGATTGTAAACAGGCCTCTGTGTTCTCCAGTGACCTCAGCTGTGTGATGGTTAACACATTACTCCAAGACAAAAAAAAGGAATTTCATTCTAGACCCTCAAGAGTTGGGGCCTCAGAGGAGGCCTGTGAGCGGCCTTGGAGGAGCCTGTGTTGTCTACGAAGCTGCACCTCCTGCCAGGAAATGTCAGTGAGAGGGCTGTAAACATCTATCTATATTTGTAAACGGAGCTGGAGGCAAGGCTATGGGGAGAAACCATGGGGATAAAGGCACTGAGCCCAATTTGCACAAAGAAATCAAAGGAAGCATGGAGAGTAAAGAGGACATCATGGGATTTCACGAGTGTAAGAACTTTACTTCCCCCGGTTTGTCAGAATGTGGCTGAATGAGGGGCCTGGTAATGTGGAAGAAACTAATGGGACCCGGAGAAGATACAGAAAGCAGAAATATTCGATGTTGAAACACTGTTTTGGGGCAAGGTGGTAGAAAGCAGGGCTCTGAAGTTAAACTGCCTGGGTAAGCTGGTTTCTCTCTGGTGAGCTGTGTGCCAGCAAGCACCTTATCCCCCATACCTTCATGTCGTGGCCTGGGAATGGGGATAATAATGCTCCTTAACACCGAGCATTGTTAGAATTCGAAGAGATCCTATATGTGGAGCAGTTAGAACAGAGCCCACACAGTGTAAACACAATGTGAACGTAGGCATTAGAGTCGCTCGGGATCATACTGAAGGGGCTTCTCCAAGGACATATACCGAAATGAGACCGGCGAACAGCATCCGGTCCCATTTTCTTTGCCAGTGATGATCTGTGTAGGTGATATTTAGTACCGGCATCTCTGAGGTAAAATCCATTCAGAAATGAGGCTCACACATGGTAGTGGCTAATAAAATACAAGTCTCAAATAGAATTACCTTAACCTAGGAGCACAGGGACAAGTGAAAGGGAGGGAACTGCAAAGCCAGAGAGTCGCAGACAGCCTGGCGAAAGCAAGCAGGAGAGGGTCTGCAAGTTCGGAAACAAACAAACCAACAAACAAAAAAGAGTCAAATAGATATGGTCAGGATGTGTAGAAAAGAAAGGATTTGAAATCATTGGAAACACAGATAAGGCAGTGATTATATTAAGTAAATAGATAAGTCGGTAGCTAGATAAAAGACCTAATTCTTTTCAGAGCTGCTGGTAAGTAAGAAGAATCAGTTTTGCCTACAGATAAAAATATGGAGGGAAAAGAGAAGTGATATGTAGAAACTGACAGATTGCTCACTTCAAAAATGATGAAATGGGTTAGAATGTCACCCGCTGCGAGAGAAGCCAGGCCCTGGGAAAGTCAATTCTGTCTCTCCTTTAACAGTTCATTGAAGTTCGAAGGGTTAATATGGGGAAGGGTGTTAGCGGTGCCGGGAGGCTTTTGGTAGTCTTCCAGACACCCAAGACACAGACCAAACACGCTGCTCCAAGCATAAGGCTAAGATGGCAAATCTGAAAGAAATGGCTAGAAAACGTGTCTAGTTATGTCTGCCACATCTTTTGTGCTCAGTTTAAACTGATTCAAGTGAAAACTCCTGGCTGATCAGCTTTCACAGCTGCTTTGCTGCCGGGAGCAGCTGCAGCTGGTGCCGAGTGCAATGCTCACGGAGGGCGCCGACAGGCAGGGTGCGAGGCAGGGCAGGGCGCAGGCAGCAGACTCGGAGGGCAGAAAGTGGTGAGCACAGTGGGAAAAGGCATTGCAGGTTTCTGAGGTGGCACCTCTTTAAAAATCAATAGTAGGTAGGCAGGGATGATGGAGGAAAACCGTCAAGGGCTTTGTCAGCAAGCAGCAAAACACATCAGGCTTGCCTGACTCTCTGCCGGCTTCTGTTGGGGCATGAGCCTCCAAGGTTAAGTTCATGTGCCTGGTCAGGTATAAGTAAAGCTATGTCATCCATACAGCTACCCTCAGCAAAACTGGGCTCAACAATTTAGCTAAGGACAAGAGACAGCTATAGGAAGGAGCCAGAGAATGTGTGGGCACTGTTGAAATCATCAAACTCTCAGACTCTGTTTCATTGAAAATGTTTCCCTCTCAGGAATCTGGAGCCAGAACAGGGTTTGAAAGTGGAAATGAGTTTAAAAGAAAGGGGGGAACGGGGTGATAGTGGAGGTGGAACTAGCTATTAAAAGTCAGCCTTAAGGAGGCTGACTTTTCGACAAGGACAGGCAGAAGGATGGGGAAGATTAAAACATCATATCTCAGCAGCAGATGGGGAGGAAAATCTAAGATCAGAAATGATGGGTCTGTCACTGGAAGGGAAGGTAGAGGTAGGAGAAAGGGAGGGCTAGCCAGGGATGGCCTGACATGTTGGGGGGCCTCAAAATGTCCTCGGGGACAAGGGTATGTAGGTGGAGTGTTTTACAGCAGCTGCTGCCAAACTCACAGCTAAAAAAGTGCATTAAGGGTAGAGCATGATTTGAGATCAGAGTCTTGAGCAAAATCAGACTGGAAAGAGCCCTCAGTGATTGCTAAGAAATAACATCAAGAGGCAAAGATAAAGTGAAAATTCAGGAAGCCATTTCATCCTTTCCAAAATTGTATCTTTGGATTTAAATTTATGCCTACTGAACCAAAGAATTTTAAAAGTTAACAAAGCTTTCAGAACTTATGGTGGGTATAACCTAGATTTTCTTTACCCCCCACCCCAGACAATTATATAAGAAGTAATTTTAGATCCACATCATTTAGAACAGATTTGGATATTAATGCATTATTGAAAGCAGCCTGGCTAGCAGGAAACATTTTCTCAGTATCGGAGCATCATCAGTTATATAAAGCCTTTCAATCCCTTTAAAAAAAAAAAAAAGCTGGAAAAATTATAGTCTACTCTGCAAAATGAGTAAAGATAATCTTAGTCTGAAGAGTAGGAGGAAAGAGGCAGCGATGGAGTGGGTACCCCACGGGACCGCAACACCAGATTTGTCAAGGGTCCCAGTTACAATTCACATGGGACCCAAATAGCCCAGGGCCACATTTGATTAGAAAGGGATGGAAAGACAACCAAAAGGACACATAGGAAAGTTAAAATTACCCTACAAAGGAAATAAAGCCCTTCCCACTTTGCCTTGATTGACACAGTGCCAGGGACTCTGCCTCCTAAGCATGAGGAAGTGTTTCTCTTTAAAAAAAAAAACTTTTTATTTTATTTATTTTTTAGAGAGAGGGAAAGGGAGGGAGAAAGAGAGGAAGAGAAACATCTACGTGTGATACATCCATTGGTTTTCTCTTGCACAGCGCTCTCACAGGCCCCCAACCGGGGACCTGGCCCACAACCCAGGCACATGCCCTGACCGTGATTCGAACCAGTGACCTTTCGGTTCGCAGGCCAGTGCCCAATCCACTGAGCCACACCAGCCAGGGCATGAGTGTTTCTGAACAACCCCACCACAAAACCTGACATCTAATCCAGTCCGTGCCTCTCATTTTGTGATCTAAATAATGAATCCAGGTTTCCTCTGATCAAAATCTGCAACACACTTCATGAATATTAAATTTTAAGACACTGGCAAATATTTTTAATAGGAGTAGAAATCTATAGAATATATTCTAAACCCCTATGAAATGTATTTTCTGGGTAATCTGGGAAAAAGAAAATGCTCTGTCAATGAGAACCACGTACCGTTTGCTCAAAATACCATCAAGACCCATGTTAAGAAGACTTTCTGTAAAAAGTCAGCACCGCCCTCTCCCCCAGAAAGACAGTGTCAAACCTGTGAAAGAGCAAAGGATTACCAAAACTCCAGTATACTTGAAAGACACTGGCTTATTGACTTCCTGAAAGGACTTTTCATCTAGGAGACTTACAAAGGACTGGGGAATTATGATTAAGGTTAAGTTAAATGGGTACATAGATGTTTTCTCTCAGCAAACACAACTTCTGAGTTCAATTAGCAATAGGAGAGAAGACTATTCTCTCCAGAAGTTCTAAAATTCCAGCTCATTTACTACAGAGAGGAGTCTGCAGAGAGGATTGTTAAAAACGCACCAAAGGTTTTGGAAAGACCTTGATCAAACTGAATACTATGAATTGGAACTCTCGTATTTTATGTGCTTTTTTCTTACTACCACTCACTATATCATTGTGTTATATCAATTTTGTTGATATTTATATTAACTTTCACTGATATTTTGTTGATACTAGTAATTTATAATATCTTCAGGTTTATATTTCTCTTTTCCCCCAACACTCCCATGTACCCAACGTGTGTATCTTCCATTCTGGAGAGAATTACTTAGAGCCGTGCTTTTCAAACTATGTCGAAGGACCAAATTTTCTGATGTATTGTTTTTGTCTGCACTCTGTTGTGGATCAATTCTATTGTATAGCAATGAAAATGAATTACTGGCAAAATAGAATTAATAAAACAGGCATATAGACATAAGCCACATTTTTAGTATTAAGTTCAGTTATACTGTTCTGTCAAATGGCCATAAAAGTTTTTAAATTCTTACTCCCAATGTTTTCATTTATCACATTATAGATCAGAAATAGTTCATGGATTGGCACTGGTCCATGGTTCAAAATTTGAGTACCATTCAGGTTAACCTAAAAACTATGGTAATTTCCCACAGTACAGATAGACATTGGGTTATAAGGATCCTACTTCATATAGTGGCTACAGAAATAAATGACATCTTTTATTTACATAGCATGGTTTTACTTCCTAAAGTGTTTGCATGTTCATGCTCCCATTTATGTTCAGGACAGACTATGTGGTGGGTAGACAAGTGCACATTACTTTATTAGCAGGAAGCCAACTTAACTTCATTATAAAAATGCATTTAAGTGTACATGTTTTAGCCTACTGTTTTCTAGTATTGCCTGGTAAAAATCTGGATGGAATACACATCGTTCAAACCAAACCATGATCGGAGTTACTGACCTTTTTACTCATTTCCAGAGACATTTACTGAGTGTTTGTATGAGCCGTGCACTGTACCTGGCTCTGGGGAATTTGAGAGATGAAAGGATAATTGCTTCATTCTGACAGGGTAGGTGAAGCATACAGTCAGTTTAGTGCAAGAAACTATGAGATAGAGGTATGAAACGAGCACTTAATCAAGTGCTGTAAGAGTTGAGAAGAAGTAGTTAATTTTGGCTAGAGAAAGTAGTGTTTGGGTTGATGTAGAGTAGCTTTTGAAATGCTGAAAGGAATTTTTGAGGAAGAGGTAGAATAACACGAGGAAAGTCGCAGAAATGCTAAGGAGTCTTGGTCCCTTTTCTGCTCCCCAAGTATGAATACAATGCTGAGTGGAAACTTTCCTCTTTCAGGCCTACTCACCTTGACTTAACACTTAATCATAATCCCCAGAAGATAATCTTGACCATATAAAGGTTAGCAAAAATAGATATTACAGGAGATTTGATGGGGAAACAAAAAGAGAATTACATTATATAATATACAACAAACAATAAGGACTTATAGCAATCAGTCCTGATTAAACATGTATGTCCTTTTCAATGATTCACAGTTCTTCTGGACAGGACAATTCATCTCTTTCTTAACTTTTCCTTCTTTCAGAGCAGTTTAAAATCTCTGTCTTTGTGTAATCTTGTATTTCCATATCCCTCATCCAATTCAGTAAACATGGACTCTCATTAATATCATCTTCCTTAGAATCTACACAAGGAAGGCATAAATAACATTCAGATCTCCTTCTTTTTCTCTAATTTGAATAGAGACACACAGACGTATTTGTTAGATGATGGTTGGCACTGAAACTGTCATGTAGTATGAGATGTGGGCAACCAGTGACAAGCAGAGGCAGCTGCTTGAGAGTGGAGAAACAAAGAGAGAAACAAGGATGACAGAGAGCACGTGGTCTTTGAAAGCTAGCAGGACCTTCAGATCCAGTTTCCACTCCAGATCTGGTTGGACTCTTTCTGAAATACCTGCACAACGGTCCATTATAGTCTTACAATATGTCTTTTTTTAAATTAAATTCAGCTTTAATGAGTTTTTATTGTAAAGATACACTTACTTCCCACCTGTTTGTAAAGGAAAAGGAAAGATAATAATGATATGAACCATCTTCAGATATGCCAAAGTCACAAGTCATGTGACAGAGGCCAGGCATTAACTGGCTCACGTTCTCCTCCCTAGAGGAGTCCAGGATGATCCAGGCTCAAGTTCTCCTCCCTAGTCTTAACGAAGCAGAGACTGGGCATATATAAGTGTAAGTCGCAAAACACTTCTTCTTGGAAATTAAATACCCTAAAAAAAAAACTGATGGAGGAAGAAGAAACGCTCAGGAAAATAATGGCATTGGTGCGGTGGACGTACATACTGTTTTGCAGCTCCCCAAAATTCCCCCATTTTATGGAACGGAATGGTGAAGAAAAGTTAGAATGTAACGGATATACTAATTCAGATAAGAATTTAGAATTAAAGTAAAAGGGATTTTTTTTTTCTCAAATACAGCAGAAGTGTGAAGCTGACAATTATATGATAAAATAACGGAATCTTAAACCCTATAAATGGTCACAGTCGTTGCCCATTGCTCTGTGAACACAGCACAGGGTTTTTTTTTCTTCAGCCACATTCTTATATTGTCCATATTGTCACCTTTGGCCTTGAAGGGTGTCAGTAAATACAGCCCCCTCAAGAAAGCATGAGAGCTCATAGACATACTGCCAAGAAAAGAGATAAAGTCATCAGCATGGGACAGAACAGGCTCTAGGTTTCAGGACATTGAATTTTATGATTAAGAAGAGCTGGTTGTTAATAAAATTCAGTGATTATGACATGATTTCCCCAACCATATTTAAGGTAACACCAAGGTTACTCAACTCAAATATTTTAGTGAATTAACAAAGACCGAAAGGCATTTCTAGATCTCCTAGTTGTAAGAGTTCTAAAATATAACTATTACACTCAGCTCAACAGAACAGTACAGCAAGAATGCTTATTGCTGGTGACATTCCAGAGAACAGTTAAAATTGCTTTATGGCCTTTGGTAATGAGAGCGGACAGCAGTGTAACAATACATAATAAGGTGAGTTTAGTTTTATGCCCTGAGAACAATCTGCTTTACTTTTATGGTTCAATTCTTTAAACTCTTTCTGTTTTAAGTAATTACCAGTGATAGCTGGCAGCGACAGTTATAACCACTGTAGCAAATGGTCTTTGTTGTAGCATTGCAGTATTATTTTAGACTTCTAGAGAATTTAGTGTGAGGATGAAACATGGAACAAATGCTTCCTGACTTCCACTAGACTTAGGAGGGCCCCCTTCAAGCCAGACCAGCTCCAGTCTGTGCCTACTGGTGCTTTCCACAAGGTAGTACATCTAACACTTGTGACGCTTGACTTGCTATTAGGAAATACAAGAAAAAAAATGTATTTTGTTTTAACAGTTATATTTTTATTTGGAAATTATTAAAATAAGTATAAAGACCACATCAAACCCATGATTTCATGGATACTATTGCTTCAGATGGGTTTGTTTAAAAAGTTTATATAGAGACAAATACTAAATAATAAGGGGCATGTGGTAGAAAAGGCAAAACTTTTGAAGTTGTTGTTTGGGTGACTGTGTGGGTCCAGGGGGTCTCATCTCCTGGTATCCATGCACTTGTAAAATCCCCTCTCACACGGAATAGGGCTGATGTGCAACCAATAGGCTCTTAGAACCAACAGGCTATAGTGGAAATGAAGGTGTGACTTCCAAAGCTAGAGCAAGTCATTGAGGCTTCACTTTGACCTTTGATCATTTGTTCTGACAGGAGTTGACTGCCTTCCTTGAAAAACAGCCCTATGGAGAGTCCCATTTGCTGAATGACTGAGGCCTCCTGCTAACAGCCAACAAGGAACCAAGTCTCCTTGTCTACAGACAGGTGAGTGAGCTGACATCTTGATTGCAACCTCGCATGACATCGGGCACCAGAACCGTCTCTGCTAAGCCACTCTTGAATTTCTGACCCACAGAAACTACATGAGATAAAACATGTTTACTGTTAAGATGCTAAATTTGGGGGTGATTTGTTAAGCGGCAGTATGTAACTAATAACGGACAAAGAATACCATGCCTAAGACTGGGAACCAGTGGCGGAGAATCCCATTTACCGCTGCTCGGACGCAGCTTTGTTTTTCTCCTCGTTTCTGAAACTCCTGTTCCATAGAGCTGAGCTGAGATCTAACCCAGTGTGCCTACAGCTGCTGCTTTCTGCTGAGCCTGCACATGGTACCTCCTTTCTGCCAAAGTGTTCACTATCACTTATTCCTCTGGAAACGAGAGGGTTCTAGGCTTTTCATGGATGCACACTGTGTAGCTAAGAGAAATACAGTACCTTCCAGCATCGGTCCAAGAGATGTGGCCTGAAGTTCTGAATTCCCAGTGTTAAATGACTTGCTGTTTTTCTTGTTTTCTTTCTATTTGTAAAAAGATATCAAAGCAACAGCCATCTCTCAACTCCATCCTCATGTGTGATTTTATAGTTTTCCTGGGCTTCTAACTAGATCCATGGTAAATTCAGAGTTATTATTACAGTTGTTACTTAATGCTATTTTTTTAAAATCCTCACCTGAAGACATGCTTATCGATTTGAGAGAGAGGGTAGGGGAGGGAGAGAGACAGGGACAGAAACATCGATTGGTTGCCTCTTGCACGCCTCTCAACCAGGGACAGAACCAGCAACCTTCTGGTTTACAGAACTGCGCTCCAACCAAGTGAACCATACCTGTCAGGCCTTACTGCTATTTTTATAACACCTTAAAAATAGACATTAAATATTATTCTTATTAATTAGCTTTCTCCTCATGTCGGCAGAAGCAGGTTGCTTTAACAAGTTCCCGGATACATCAGTCCAGGTCCTTACCTTCACTCAGAGGACTTGTTGGGAAGATTCTCCTGATGCCGTTGTTTCCTCAGATTAAGGAGCAAAGAGCTAGTGAAAAGAGAGGAAACAGAGTAAGAAGAATTCAGCTCCTTTTCTATAGTTACTCACATATTCTCACTCACTTTTTTTATTTCCCAATTATTTTCTCATCATCAGCAGAAGCTTATTAGGTTTTGGGTTTGCGTGTTGAAAATTACTTTGGTTTTTCCTATGTTTGCTGTGTCAGCATTTCCTTCATTACACCCCACCATTGGCTGTCTCCCAGATGACTGCTAAAATTATATAGCATGGGGTTTAGCTACAGACCCGACACCGTGTCTTTTAATCTTCACTAGAATTCCTTCCAAATAACCAAGGGGCTAATCATCCCAGCTTTTCTTTGTCTCTAGTTTGGGCCTTTGCAGGCACCTCTCTTTCAACGGAAGTTGTTCTGCCTTTTAAAATTTCCAGCTGCTTTTGGTTCATGGTTTTGGGGGAAAGGAGCAGAGCCTGCATGTCTCCGTAGTCCCGTCGGAAGGGTCTGCAGGAGCCAGTCTCACCAATGCTTGGCAGGATGTCCTGACCGACAGACACATTATTTGCCACATAAGTTTAGAGAAATCTAATTCTGTGAGTATCTTAACTCCCACACTATCGCTGCTCGATTCCAGGTCAGGAGTCACATTTTTTAGCCCCCTCTTCACAACACAGATGAAAGTAAGCATTGGTAGAGACGTAAGTTAACTACACCGAGAAGGCTAACTTCTAGGGCTGGTTCTAAATCTCTAACCATGATTTGCGTGAGTCTCGTCACTTTCCAGGTGCCAGTCATTCCATCCGTGAAACAGGAAGGTTCCAGCAATGATCCGAGATTACTCCCAGCTCTGCAGACCTAGAGCCTCTAGAACGGGGGTGATAGCTCAAGACGCCCCCCACGCTGCCTGTGGGATCATGTGCTCCCAGCCACTTTGTCTTGTTCTTGCTCATTAGCTCTTCTATTGTCAACAGCCATTTGTGCACGTTCCTCTTTTTTGGATTCCCCATCCGTTATTTCTCCCTCTACAGTCTCGACAATGGCAAGAGGGCATGACAGCGATAGAGACTGGCCACCTCTTTATATGAATAATGCTGTCCTAGAGTACTTGGAAAAGAGACCTGTCAAGGGTCCCCTAGGAAAGTGTCACCCAGCCATTCTTTATGTGCTTATCTGTTCTTTCTGGAAAGTTCTCCTTTAATTATTTAGCTATTAATGACAAATGAGCTCTCCATATAGTCATCTGTGTGCTATATTCCCTGCTTCAGCCCCAACACCTAGGCAATTGTTGGACCAGATGATACTTGTAGTTGTTTGTATCAACTTATATGCTCAATATACTAAGTTAGTTAATTAAACCAGAACCCCTTTCAAGAAAATCTGTGTTTTGAAGAAGTATGCCACCAAAGACATCAGAACTATTTAGAAATAGCAGTGGTTTAGAAAATACTTAATGTAGTCATGTTAAATTGTCTCCCATGTGATATAAGGCAGAAAATCAGAAAGGAAAAATTCCTAGACAGAGGAGTATCTAATAAACCTCTAAATAGTTCGCAGCTGTGTGGCATGTGGTATGACTGGATAAACAAACTTAACAAGCACATTTGGGTTGGAGAATTCTAGCTATAATTGTACTTTACATCTCTTTCTGTGGTCAGACACAAGGTAGACATCTTAGGGGTGCTACTCTAAATGACCAGGCCATTTTAGGTTGTGGAAATTCCTCATTAGTTTGAGGTCTATAAATATAGACTTTACAAATCGCAAGCTGATTTAGTTTTTCAAATAGGAGTGGTTTCTGAGAAAAAAAATGTTAGATGAAATGAAGGAAATATAAATGAAATTTTAAAAAAATTAAACTTTAGGACTTAAGGTCTAGTTCTTTTTAATTTGGTTTAAAGGAAAGAATGGACTCTTCAACTTTATTAATTAAGTTATGTTTGTGTATTTGAATGGTGTTTTGAGAGCACATTGCTTATTTGTTAACTAAACAGTCCTTTGAGGCCATTATGGAAGACACTATAAATTTAAAAGATTAACGGGATTGATAAAAGCTCAATTATTTGCCCTTCTTTTATATGTACCTAAAATATAAAGAGGTATGACTCACTTAAAAGTTATGTTTCAGTAAAGTTTTACAATTCCAGAAAAACAAAGAATTATTCTCAGTACTTAATTTATAGAATTGATATGTCAAAGGGAAATTGTTTTGAGGCTAGCTATTTCACGATAAGCAAACATAAGTCACAAATTATGACACTGCTCTCAGTACAGGGACACTATTGAAATAATGTTTCTATTTTTATAACTAAAATTTTAGTTTGGAAAATATTGCAAGCATAAGTTTAGAAATATATTTTAATATGCCTTTTAGTTTTTTATTTAAAAAGTTACATATATTTTTGATTTCATGGGATTGTCAGGCAACATACTTTTTTGATGAATATGAAAGGAAGTTGTGGTTGAATAAACATAATCTGAAAATCTAGGTAATGGTAATGAAAGTCAGTGACAGGTATAACAAATTTAATTTCTATATGATACTTTAAATACAGAAGATAACCTCAAGTCTCTATGTGACACAAGATATAGCTCACTTACCACAAAATTATACCTTCCAAATTTTTCTCTTATAAGCAAAATGATGTCAAACAATTGGGAATTGCTTAAATAAATTGTGATACAGCCATATAATGAAATGCTATTCAACTATTCAAAATATGTAGTAAATATATGTTTGGTGTAGAAATTTTTCAGTTTATGTTATTCAGTAAAAAAAATCAGGTTTCAAATATTTTACATATAGAATCCTATTTTTGAGGGAAAATTTTCTCTGTAGGCATGGAACATTTATGAAAAATATGCATCAAAATTATAATAGTAGATATCCTTCATAATCAAATAAAACAAGCTATTTCTATTTCAGAAATTATAAACAAAAAACTCAAGGCACTTACAACATTTCATTTAATAGTCATGGGTGCTGTGATATACGTATTAGTAGGGCTTTTGTTTTTAAAGAGATGAGGTCTTTAAACATGTCATAGTTTGGAAAACTGCAAAATACTGCCCTTGTCTTTCCAGTCCTCATATATCCCCTTTCATGTTCCTGATCAAACTGACAAGTGCCCTTCTTGCTCTTAAGGAATGTCTATGGAGATGGGAAGAATAATTTATTTGAATGGGTATACATAGATACTACCCTGAAAATAAATGTCATCATATCATTGCACATTAAAAAGACCCGGGATAATATTATAATGCCTATTTTTATAAATGGAGAAAATGTTTCAAAAACTCTAACTGCCTTGTCCATTATCAGTCAAAAATTATCTGAAAAAAAAACTAGAAATGCAAACTCCAAAATCTGTGATCTTTGAGGTATACTAGGAAGCACTGTAAAGCATTTCAAATTTCTATTTTACTATACTAGGTATCATAAATTCATGCAATATGCCTGAATTATACAGGAATATTGCCCTAGACATTATGATCTATGTAAGTTAATACTCATTTACTCCATTTAAACACAGCTATAAAGGTAAAAAAGTAATGAATATTATACATTGAATTTTACAAATAGATTACTATTAAATGATACAGTGAAAAAAACTATAAGTTAAAGTGTTCAGTTAAAATTTGTTCTAATTATGTACCAAGGTAATTCACTTATTTAGGGAAACTATATCCATGCTGTTAGTTAAATATAGTCTACTTACTTTCCTTGGTCTAAAATATTGACCAGAAGGGGTTTATTTCAAACCTTAATGGTATAGGACTTGCCCAAGCCATAATTATGAATTCAGAAAAATTTGTCTTCAGAACTCATTCATTTTCCTTTAGCCTTCAAATCTTATTTCCTAGACATAGAGACATGTCTACTTCCCCCACAGGAAGGTTGATTCTGGCCATAAAACTATTGTTAAAGTACCTTGCCTGGCAATTCTGTATTATTGGTCCAGAAGCAATTACAAATTCTGACAATTTTAAATGAGTTATCCTGCTTTAATAGTGTTTGATTTTTCATCATGTAACTTCAGAATGTTTCATGGAAATAAACCATCAAAACATTTCATAAATACTCAGGTAACATTTTACAAAATATTTTCCATCTTTAACATAAATTACATTTAAGTGTGTCATTAATTAGGAAAACTCCTAAGGAATTGTCAGCTATAGCTCACATTCCATATAGAGGAGGACACTGAAGCTCAGAGAATATCATTACTCAAGGATCGAGAACTAAGAAGTAACAGACCCAGAATTAGAAATCAGATTTCCTAAATCTTCATCTACTTCTTTCTTGCCTGGCTTCATTTCCAGCCTATGGCAATGTTGCATCTGCCTAGCTGAGCCAGAGAAAACAAGTGACTATGTTTAGTCCTCCAGGATAGGTTGTCTGCTGTCTGTGGGAGATTCAGAACACAGTGGTTGCTGAATTTGGTCTAATTAACAAGACAGTTCTAAATGTGTGCTAAGGATGTGCCTTGTGCCATAGGTTGCATCCAAAGCTATTGTTTAATTGAGTGGTTATGGCAGTCTTCCTAAATCATTGCAAATTATTAAGCAGCATGTGGTACAATTGGGACTAGAAAGACTCAGGTGTAATAAATGATTTTCCTTTGAGAGAGTCATTTCTTCATATTATGGAAGTAATTCATCAGAGAAATAAAAGAATCTTCAACTGTAGCAATTAAGCATATTGAAAAAAATCTTTTATACATAAAATCCTTTAGTTCTTGCCTGAATCAAAGCATAAGCCAAAGGTCCATTTCCCCAAAGGTTATCAAAGCCATGCAAATGTATTTTAAAAAGAATTGTTGTTTGAGTCATTATTTACATTGTGACATAAAAACGGTAATTATTTTCCATGAAGAATTTAAAATTTCAATTTGCAGTATATTTATTAATTCAAACTTTGTGTTGAAATAAAATACAAAAAGGACATAAGTAAACTTAAAAAACTCAAAGGGAAACTTAGAAAGTATGCTATTATTAGTGTTTAGAGAAATATGAAACAAAAGGTTGAAAATCCAGGTAATTCATGAAACAGAAGTATTTAAAAAGTAAATAAGGTATCAGGAATAAGTTTGTAGTTACCGAACCAATGATAATAAGCCAAGAACTAGAACGTTAAGAATTTAGGGCGATCTTGCTCTAGTTATCCTGCAGGCTTTGTGGCTTTGGTAAAACTGACGATAACCTCCCTTTCTTTCCTTTTCCTGTTCTTCAAGACTATGTACGTTGTGTCTGTAATATTTTAGTTTGTGTATGCAATTTTGAAGCATATTATATTTGATGCATATTATTTCCTTAATACTTCTTTTCTGGGTAATAATTATAAATGATTATCCCAAAAATTCAGGTTGCATATTTTTGGTTATTCTATTACTTCAGCTCCTTCCTTCCTTCCTTCCTTCCTTCCTTCCTTCCTTCCTTCCTTCCTTCCTTCCTTCCTCCCTCCCTTATTGTATTTTTTCATTACCATTTATCCACCTTATATCCCCCTCCCCCTACAATCACCACACTGTTGTCCATGAGTCCTTTATCCTTTTTGCTCAATCCCTCCAGCCCCTAACACACCCCACCCCGTAGCTGTTATCCTGCTTTCTATGAGTCTCTCGATTTTGCTAGTTAGTTCAGTTTGTTCATTAGATTACACATATGAGTGAAATCATATGGTATTTTTACATATTAGTGAATAAATTTCATTCAAAAGCATTTTTTTTGTTAAAATCTATTGTGTAAGAAGTGGTATGAAAATACAGTACAATTTAAGGGGGTCCCAAAATGGATAGTAATTTAAATCTCCAAACCACCAAAAATTTACATTTTACATGCCTATATTTAAAAAGAAGTAATATCTAACATCTGGGAGTCATGATTCAGCATTAAATTAAGGCAAACAAATGTCAAGAATCTCACATGAATTTCATTAATCAGATTTGCTATTACATCATTTGAATTGGAGTCCTTGATTTTTTCTCTTCATAATAATGTCTCTTCAAGGACCTGGCTGTGGGTGAAAATATGACATAGAATTTACATTGCTCTGGAAAAGCAGATGCAGAAAGGAGCACGTGCCTAAGAGGTTCTCTACTTGTCACCTGTACTCAATGCACCGGGTCCAGAGAGAGCAGGTTGTTTTAAAATGTGTAAGTCTAATTTTTTCTTTAAATATAGATTTTCCTGAAAAATCCTTCTGAGCTGAAAAAAAATTTATTATGACCTAAGTCTTGGAAAATCTTCTGAAGACTGGGCAACTTAGCTTAGTACTTAATGTAAAACTGTGAAATGTAAAATGAAATAACATAACTCTTACACAAATATAGAATAAGCACGTGTCTAATTTTTATTGAACTCACTAATGAGGGAACTAGCAAAGTAATAAAACTGGTCCAAAGTGTATCTGAAGATCTGAATATTTATAAGAAATCAGGAAAGAAAGTCAGAATAAGATTGCTGGGTTAGATACGAAACAACACAATATTCTGTATCAATAAAACCGTAGCATTTGTGCTCACCTTTCCTACCAGGAAAAACTCATTTGTATATCAACTAAATGAAAATCTATAAACTAACATGAAACTTCACAGTCTGGGCCTTAATCAGTAGTTAACCATCAAATAAATGAAGCTCCATTCTCCTAGATAATTAATTTTTTGAGTGGTCCCGTGGACAATATTCCATTGAAAGAACCTGCAATCCTACTTTGTCTTATTCATAAGTTTTGGGTAATTTTTCTTAACAATATTTAGAATGATGATACTCTATATCTGGCAGAGCCTATAAAGATTATGTTTGTCAGAGAAAACAGACCTAAATTCATTGGTTAACTTATACACATAACTGCTGAGTTGTTATTTTGTGTTTTATAGGAAAAGAAACCTATAAAATTGCTCTAAGGCAATTCAAGTGAAGACATCCTACTTTTGAAATAAAAATATGTTTAAAGGTTCTGAATCATGAAAAATCTTAGTATTTTTAGAAAGCAATGAAAGATTCAATGTGACCAGAGTTTGGAGAGTATGTGTATAATTTAGGAAGTTAAGCTAGAATTGTAGAGGTCCTGCAGGAGTCATCATAAAGAAGGCGGACCCTTTCCTGAAGATAATAGGGGCACCTAAAAATGTTCACAAAGCAGGAGTGACATCATCAGTCTAGTTTTAAGGAAGATTCTGGTAACTTCTTTCCACATTCAACATATTTTATTGACTTTTTCATGTTTATTTTCTTTCTAGCTTCTCTGTGGCATTGATGAGATGGTTTTAGTTGTGTGAAATGCCGATGTGCTGAGAATTACTATACCCAATGTGTGTGTTGTCTTTTCATTTTCTTGATAGTGTCCTTTAAAGCAGAAATATTTTCAATATTGAATTCTAATTTATTTCTTCTTTGGTTGCTTGTGCAGTAGGTGTCATATCTAAGAAAACATTGGCTCATCTAAGTTCATGAAGCTTTACACCTATGTTTGCTTCTAAGAGTCTTATAGTTTAAATGATTATATTTAGGTTTATGACTTAATTTTAATTTTTTTATATAATATAAACAAGGGATCCAATTTCTGTTTTTTGCTAGTGGATATCTAGTTTGTTCTAGCACAGTTTGTTGAATTCTCTCTGCATTGAATTGTCATGGTATCCTTGTCAAAAATCAATTCACCATAATACATGGCTTGTATTTGGGCTTTCAATTCTATTCCATTGATCTGTATATATATATCCCCAGGCCAGTCCCACAAATGCTAGATTAATGTAGCTTTGTAATACATTTTAGAATGAAAACACGTGACCTTCCCTTTCTTCTTTAAAAGATGTTTTCAGCTGTTATCCGTCCCTTACACATCCATATGAATTTTAGCACTATCTTGTCAAATTTTGCAAAAAAAGGCATCCAGGATTTTGACAGGAATTGTATTAAATCTGTGGATCAATTTAAGGAATATTACCATTTTAACAATATTAAGTCTTTCAACCCATTAACACAGGAAATATTTTTATTTCTTTAAGTCCTTTAAAATTTCATTCAGTTATGTTTTGAAGTTTTCAGTGTTAAGTCTTACACTTCTTTTATTAATTTTATTTTTGATGATATATTAAATGAAGTTACTTTTTTATTGACTTCACTGGAGTGATGTTGGTTAATAAAATGATACAGGTTTTAGGTGTACAATTCTATAATACACAATCTGTATATTGTCTAATGTGTTCACCACTCCAAGTCAAGTCTCCTTCCATCGCCATTTATCCCCTTTTATCCTTTTCTACCTCCCACCACCTCCCTTTCCCTCTGGTAATCACCATACTGTTGTCTGTGTCCATGAGTTTTTCTTTTTTAATTTCATTTTGAGATTGTTTATTTTTAGTGTACAGATATAGAATTGTTTTTTATATATTGATCTTGTATCCTACAATCTTACTTAACTTGTTTATTAACTTTAATAGTTTTTTACTGGACTTAAGGTTTTATATATATATATATAAAAGATTATATTACCTGCAAAGGAATTTTACTTTTTTCTTTTCTAATCTGAGTGCCATATATTTCTCATTCTTGTCTAACTGTCCTTGCTAGAACCTCAGGTGTAATGTTGAACAGAGGTGGTGAGAACAGACGTCCTTACCTTATTTCTGATCTCAGGAAGAAAGCCATCAAGTATGATGTTAGTTATGAGATCTTTGTGTACGTGCTTTATCAGGTTGAAGAAATTCTCTTCCATGTTTAGATTGTTGGGTCTTTTTATTAGGAAAGAATATTGGATTTTGTCAAATGCTTTTCCTGTGTTTCTTGAGATAATCATGTTATTTTGGTCTTTTATTCTATGAATATGGTATCACATGAATTGATTTTTAGATTTTAAACTAACCTAAATTTTTGGGACAAACCCCAGTTTTTTTTAACACTTTTTTTATGTTGCTGGATCTGTTCTGATAGCATTTTGTTAATGATTTTTTTTTGGTCTATATTCCTAAAGAATATTGGTCTGTAGTCTTTTCTTTTGTTGTCTTTGGTTTTGGTATCATGGCAATACTGACATTGTACAATGAGTTTTGATGTATTCCTTTCTCTTTTTTTAGAATCATTTGCAATGGATTGGTATTAATTCTTCTTAATGTTTGGTAGTTTTCACCAAAGCTAAAGTGAAAGTGATCCGGTCCTATGTTTTTCTTTGTGAGATTTTTTTGATTACTAACTCAATTGCTTTACTTGTTATAGATATATTCAGATATTCTATATTTTTCAGATATTCAGATATTTTTCTCCAAGTAGGGAAAACCAATATAAGGATAGATATTATAAGAAAAGAACCAAATACACATTCTGGCATCAAAAAGTACAATAATTGAAATAAAAGAAATTGACAAAAAGGCTCAATAGCAAGTTTGAGCAGGTAGAAGAATCAGTGAACTTAATGATAGTTCAATTGAAATTATCTAGTCTGAAGAACAGGAAAAAAAAAAAAAGTGTAGCCCCAGAGACCTGTAGAGTATTATGTGCCTGAAGGCATATAAATGTGCCTGAAGGAAATGCTAGCAGGACAAATAAATAAAGAAAAAAAATTTTGGAGCTAACAATGACTTAAAAAACAAAACAAAGTGAAACAATAACAACAACAAAAAACCTATACATCAAGGAGCTCAACAAACTCCAAACAGGATAAAATTAAGAACATGCACACCTCAATACACCATTTTTTTCCAGTCAAAGACAAAAAGGAATTTCTTAAGGTTGCAAGAAAAATGTGATTCATCTTATACAAGACATACCCAATATGACTAATAGCATATTTCCCATTAGAAATTGTGAAGACCAGAAAGCAGAGGAGTGACATGTTCAAAATGCTGAAAGAAAAAAGAGTGCCAGCTAGAAATCTCATATCCAGTAAAATTATCCTTCAAAATGAGACATAACTCCCATGCTTTCTTTAGTTCTGTAAGCATGCTTTCTTCTTGTTCCTTGAGCATATTAAAAATAGGTGACTTTAAGTCTGTGCCTCGTCAGTCTAATATCTGAGCTTCTCATGGACTTGTTTTACTGACTGCTTTTTTTTCACATTATGGGTCAAATTCCCTATTTCTTTGCATGTCTCATAACATAAATTTATGTTAAATGCTTAACATTTTAAGTAATATAATGTGGCAATTATGAAATCGGAATCCGCCCCTGTCACAGGGTTTGTTGCTATTGCTGTTTGTTGTTTGTTAGGTAACTTCTCTGACCTACTTCTATAAGGTCTATATTTTTTGTTATGTTTGGCCACTGAAATCTCTGCTCACATAGGCTAGCGGTCAGCTAATGATTAGTCAGAAATTCCCGCAATGCCTAGGATCAATGAGTCTCCTGCTCGTTGACAAAGAGCTCTGTGTGCATGTCGGAGTGTGTCTTCATTATTGAGCCAGGCTGTTGAGGACTCTGCCTTAGCTTTCACTTCCAGCTTGTGCAGAATCTGAAGGTCAGCCAAACATGAAAACTTAAGGGCTTTGGGGGGTTTTCTTGAGAATGCACACAGCCCTGGGCATGTGCACAGTTTTCTAGAACAATAAGGATATGTTGAAATTGATCAAAGCCCCTATGGGCATCTCATTTCCCACCTTTTCCTTTTAAGTTTTTGGTTAACCTATTATTTGCTCCAACTGTTATCCATGACTCAGGCAGCCACAATGCTAACAGTTTTGTATAACTGCTTTCTACAAAATCCTCAGAGAAAAGACTTTTCACACTGGTGGAGCTGCAAGTCATGTCAAATAAAGACAACCTTGCAAGAAGTGTCTTCTAGAAAACCACTCTACAGGTCTAATAATAATACTTCCCTGGGAGTGGGACTTTGAAGGAACTCCAACTGTGTTCTGCTCCCTCCACTGCTGCCAGGCTACAGGTTTTCGTTGTGATTATGAGCTGCTGGGCTTCACGGCTACCACTAAGCTGGGGCGTGAGAGTGAAAATAGGGCAAGACAAATGTCACGAAGCTTGATGTTCTTACCATGAATCACTTGCTTTTCTTAAATAAGCACTTCCTGAATTGTTGAAAGCCTTCAGTTAATTTCCAGTTTTGAAAGTCGATTCTGACCATTTTTGCCCGTTTTCTGTTTCCCAGGGTTTTTTTCTTCTTTTTTTCGGATGTCACCTAATGAGAGATTTTAATAGAAGAGAAAAAAAGAGATAAGATATGAAGAAGGGTACACAAAGGGAAAAATACACAAAAGACAAAACTGGAAATTTCCAAGCAGCTTGTAGGGCATGAATGTCACTTCTCTCTACAAAACCATATAATTGCTTCTTAATCCCAACCCTACTGGCAGAATTTTGTGACCTGAATATCTTTACCCTGTGTTGAGTTTACAATTTTACAGTTCTCTGTTTTCTCACAGTGTAGACACTCTTTTGGTTAGGCAAGACTCCTGCCCATGTTTCTGCCTCCCGGCTCCCACCTTCCATCCACACCCAAGCTGCAGATTATTATTTCGGTCTAAGGCACTGGCTGGAGACTGCTTTGCTGGTGCTGCCAATGTGCTCAAGTAGAAGGGAGATATGGGTCTGAGAGATTATCTGTGACAGACCGGAGCAGAGACAGATTGTGGTGTGTCCCATATTTGTGTTGCAGATTTTCTACGCCCAAGTATTTTTATTTTCCTATTGGGACAGAATAAAAGGTTTTCCCAGTTTGTTCAGACAACACAGAGCCGAGAGTGACCATTAGGATCAGTCAGAAAGGTCAAGTAGAACAATGTTAATCTAGCTCTGATGCTTTGTTAATCAGTGAAGCTAGTGACAAGAGAACATTGTGACCAGTATTCTCACTGTGTCTTGGGTCCTCTATCTAAGGGGAAGGTGCCTTGGCTGGAAGACTGTAGACCCTGTCCACAGGAACAAGAAGCCAATGAGAAAGTGCATATTTAACAACCGAAAGAAAGGATGGGCTTAAAGAGAAAGCAGCAAAGTTAAATGTGGTTCAGTAGTTTCTGTGTCATTGTTGAATCAGAGTCTGATGCCAACTGCAAGCCAAAAGACCTCTCTCTTAGCTATCTGATTCACACTGTAATTATAGTTGTGTTTAAATTGATAGTTTTACAAAATAGAATTATTAACCTATGCCATTTTGGCTAATTTGGTTGTTTCCAAAGTCTTTAGTTAAAAAAGGAATTATCCTCTTTATAAGAAAGCAGGAATATCAAAACTTGAATGTCTTTAACTGACCATTTGCTGCAGTTTAACTAGCCAATCAACAAATCCACTGCATTGGGTTTACTTGGGAACTGCCTGTCCACATTCTGTCATATTGTTTCTCAGTCTTAATCATTTAGATATCATAGGGTAACCACATTTAAATTGTCCTTGTAGCTGGGATTTTTCCTACTTCTTCTGAGAAGTAGGTAAATATTTAATTGATATCTAACAGGAAGTTCCTCTGATTTCATTGCAGAAATATGACATTTATATTTACACATTTGAATCTATGGTAGAAAATACTAATCACTCGGTAGTTTAAATCAATTATACGAATTATGTTCTCCTTAAAAATACTAAAAGTATCAAACACTGAAAATAAATAGAAGCAAATTTTTGCTTTTAAACACTTATGAAAAAATATTTTTAAGGAAGTATGCAAATTTGAATAATTCATCATCAATGAAAGTGAACTATATTAATAGGTACATGGTTTCTGTTTTTGGTGATGAAAAGGCTTTGGAATTAGATAGTGGTCATAGTTGTACAACACTGAATATTATTAATACCACTGCATTGTACATTTAAAAATAGTAAATGTGTGCAAATGTCAAATCACTACATTTTACACCTGAAACTAAAACTTAATACTGTATACCATCTATGCTTTAGTTGAAAATAAAAAAGTTATCTTTAAAAAAGAAAGAAAATAAACTACATAGTAATGTCATGATAACAGAGCTTATTAAAAGGCCAAAATCTAGCAACTTTTGAAATGATAGGGTAAAGATTTGTCTAAAGTCCATGTACTTTGACATGCTATTAGATCTCATTTTCCACACACTAGGCAAATATTCATGAATGATTTTTTTCTTTTCCTTGAAAAACAGAAAATTGTTGGAGGCAATTATGTTAATTTAATTGCATTCTTTTCTTGTGTCTGATTAATCTTGCATACTCAAAAAAGGAAAGAGTTGAGATTAGTCTTCATACTAAATCGATAACTTCAAATAAGTCAATGGTATTGTTTGAACATGGATTTTTATCTCTTGATTAAAAAAATTAAAACAAATCTTTAGCCATCTAATGATAGGAAGCAAATTATCATAGTGGGTCACAGCACCATGTATAGTTAGAAAAAATATTCTTAACACAGCAAATTAGACATATTATTTTTGAGAAACTGCCATGCAGGTATTAACATTTTTTTTCAATTATCAATAATTTAAGCTACCCTTAAATGCAAATCTGGTCACTTTTTATGAATTTGGTGCAGTTGTTCAAAACTGAAATTGTGTCTCTCCCGAATCCTTCAAAAATTCACAAACAGCTGGAAAGTGGGCTGGAATGCAACACTAACAAAAAAATAAGATTTTAAATTAAATTATTCTGCATATGAAATACTATTTTCTACATAATTAATAGAGGTAATGTTATCTGCTGCATACGCAAAGTAAACAGAAAGGCTAATGTCTCCCTAGAGACCGACCATCGGTAAGATGTCTGGCCATGTGACATCCCCAGAGGCAGTTCTGAACTGAGTACACAACTGCCTGTGTCGCTCACCAAAAGGCCAGATGTTGCAACTGGAACGTTGCAAGGCTTGGCATCTGGGTCTTGGCAAGCCCCGGAGGTAGCCTTGGGTCTTGTGCCTATTGCTAAAATAGGAAATAAAGGAAAGTTCCACAGTAGGTAGTCTGAATGATTCTGAAGATATGCACGGGAAAAAAAAAGTAATTCAAAGTAACACAGTTTTTAATATATTATTGGTTTTTCTATATCAATTAAATATACTGAGAGAATGTCAAAAGGGTTTCATGTCTTGAGATAATGATTTTTCTTTGGCTTTAAGCATGTTCAAACTCAACTATCAACCCATGAATACTTTCCAGTAGCTGAGAATGTGCGTCGCGTCCCCCGGTGGTAAATGACAGATCCAGAAGGAAGGCGGCCCGGGGTCTCGCTCTCATGTTTCACATGCTTTTAGGGTGCCTTGTATTATTCTTCCCATTTCTATAAATTTTAAGGTTTGAAACTGTAATGTGGTTGGTAGAATATAAAAATGAACTGTTTTATGGGTATGATTTTGTAGTTATTTTCTCATAGATTTATAGGTAGATTCTGTAAAGTGGCACGGGAATGACAAGAACCTTGAACATCCATACGTTGAACTCAATTCCAGTTCTCGGGAATCTGTCCAAAAAAATTAATTAGATATGAACAGAGCTTTGTTTGTGAGGATGTTCATTGGGAAGGTAAATAGTTAAATACTGATACAAATATCCAATTACAGGGATGTTACACATAATAAGGTATTCTGCAGCGCTAAAATAAATTTTTAGACTGTTTAATGGAATAGAAAAATGCTAGTAGAGACAACATTATACAAACAGTAGGACCCGAATTGAAAAAAATCAGGTATATACATACTCAGTACTACAAAAAAACACAAAAAAACAGAGTCCAGCACAAATAATATCTTTTTTAATTACAAAATCATAAGCATGTCTGTCACATAACAATATCACACTCAAGCGCACCATATGACATTTTAGGTGAAATGTTCAAATTGCTGTCCATCTTGTACAAGACATTCAGGTACCCTACCAGTTGCACTTAAACAGGTGTTACTTCTGTTGGACCCTATAGATAAAAGTATTAGCATTGTTATGTCTGAATGATGGGTTATGGGTAATTTTTATTTTCTTCTTCATTAGCTATTATTGTTAATATATATTCTAAAGAGCATACAATAAATATTTAAAATATTATGCAAATAAGAATTAAAACAATGTGATTTATTATAGTATTAGCAGAATGCATAGGGTTTGAAAAGGCTAAAAATCAAGCACAACTTCTTTAAACATGAAACACTGAAAATTCTCCTGCTTGGCAATGCCACCAAAGTGCTGGGATTTCTGCTTTACCTTTATTAAGGATACAGCAATAAACCCAAAGAGCCATCCTGGTACTATTGCTTTAGTAGAAAGTTACATGTAAAAAGGAAAAGAAAAAATAATTTTTAAACTAAAATAATTCAGGAGTATATTTAACAATACTGCAGTAAGAAATAATTTCAAAATAGGAAACCAGTTCATGGTAAGTAACCTCTGGTTATAAAATTATTTATTTCAATTTATTCCAAATGTTACATCACTTACAGTTTTCTTCCCAAGAAATATACCCTATCTCATTTCTCTAATATTTAACACTGAAAATTAGTCACAGCATTCTTACTGGGCTTCTGTTTTTTAGTTAAAGATCATTGGTATTAGCCCTGGCTGGTGTGGCTCAGTGGATTGAGTGCCGGCCTGTGAGCCCAGGTCTCCAGTTCGATTCCCAGTCGGGGCACATGCCTGGGTTGCTGGCCAGGTCCCCAGTTGGGGGCAATCGATCAATGTTTCTCTCTCATATCGATGTTTCTCTCCCTCTCTTTTACCCTCCCTTTCTTTCTTTCTAAAAGGTAAATAAATAAAACCTTTTAATAAAATAAAGATCATTAGTATTAGTTATTTATCCCTAGTGCCTCTTAAGTGATGAATAAAACAGAAACCGAGGCATGGATACATAGAACAGATTGACAGCTATCAGAGGGGAGGGGGATTGGGGAACTGGATAAAAGTATAAAGGGATTAACGAAAACACACACACACACACACACACACACACACACCCCAGTGTGGTGAGTGGTGACAGCCAGAGGGAGGGGGGTGCAAGGGGTAGGTGGAGGAGGGCAAAGAGGGAGAAAATGGGGATGGAAGGAGATTTTACTTGGGGTGATGGGCACACGATTCGCTGTACAGATGATGTTTTGTTGAGCTGTACACTGGAAACCTATATGGTTCTGTGAACCAATGTCACCCCAATAAATTCAATTAAAAATTTAAAAGAGAAAAAAGAATGTTTATTATTATATTAATCTATTAGTATGTGTGTGGAGTGTGTGTGTCAAAGGACACATACATGCATTCCTGGAATTTGAATACTGTAAGCATGTAATACCAATAGCTCTATATTTTTATAGAAATTTCATGTTTAATCACAAACAAAAACTCTCCTGCTTGTAACACTCTCCTGGCAGC
This sequence comes from Mormoops blainvillei, assembly GCA_004026545.1. Taxonomy (NCBI): domain Eukaryota; kingdom Metazoa; phylum Chordata; class Mammalia; order Chiroptera; family Mormoopidae; genus Mormoops; species Mormoops blainvillei. The sequence goes on from PVJD01005381.1 coordinate 84,602, forward strand.
TGGCTTAGCATTTCACTTACTTGGGGTTTAATTTTCACTAAACAGATTTCTTTTTAAATTTCAAACAAAATCACTGTAATCTATGTTAAATGTTCATTTAGCAGTATTTCTGAGAGGTGGCACTGACTTCCAACAGTGGCATCAAGAGGACACTACATTAAATCAGGTTCTCTCTCTTTCTGAGGATGGCAGTGTGAACGCAGCTGGGCCCCCCAGTCATCAGCCCAGCCCTCGGCAGAAGCAGTGAATTCAGCCATAACTATAGCTGAGTCTGATCATTCTCCTGATGAAATTACACTGATCTAATTTGCACGCTGTGAAGACATTTGGCACTGGCTGGATCTGAGCCTTGACATCTTCATTGGAACTAAAAGTACACTAAGAACTGACATTACATTTCACATTCTCTTCTGCCAGGCTGTGGCATTTCGTCCTCTTTAAAGGCATTATTTCAAGAACATTTAATTTGGCTTGGATATGCCTGCCATTTTGCTGGGTGGAACATACTGTGCCAGGAAAGCTCAGCTGCAATAAAGTTTGGCACCAACAGCCCACCATATACCTGCACCATCCTGTGCAATTTAATTGGCATTCAGTGGGTTGATAAATGGATTGGCTTAATGAGACAATATACTTGACATATGCAGGGCTCTCCTGAGGAATAGGATTCATTTTTTCACTTTGCACATCAACATGTTACAGATACCAACACAGTCACCTCCAGCAGTTGTGTGGCAGCCAATGGATGTCATCCACTGGGCTGACCAGTAACACTGTTATCTTCCAGACAGCTCCCTCCTTTCTCCTTCAGCACCAAGCAAAGTATGGCTTTTAAATTTCATTGTGTTTTGTCTTTTCCTAGACACAAGGAGGAAGATAAACCCCATGCTTTACTTATTTACATAATTCTGTATTTCCCTCGGAGATCAAACAACCTTGTGGTCTAACCAAATTAGTTTTACCAGCTGTAAAACCATAGCGGTCCCATAATATACAACTACTAATGAATTCTAGGTATAACTACTAACATATGCAGCGATGTAAAGGAGCAAGTGGGTGCCATTCTATCTTCAGAAATGCTTGTTTCAAGAATGAATTAATTAGAACAACAAAGAGACACCATTTTTCACTCCTCAGATTAGCAAAGATTAAAAAGAACCATAATGCTGAACGTTGGCAAGGGAGTGAGGAAATAAGTGCCGCACGGGCTGCGGTGGGATTCTAAATTAATACAACTTTTCTGGAAGGCAATTGGCAAAATGTATCGAAAGCCTTAAAAATGGGCATAGACTTTCACTAAAGCACTTCCACTTCTGAAAATATTCCCCAAGGGAATAAAGACATGCCAAAGATGAATATTCAATGATGATCAACACATTGATTATAATAGGGAAAAAACAAAACAATGAAGATGTCTAAAAAGTAGGCTTCCTAAATAAAATATGGAATACTTATATGCTAGAACACTATGTAGACATTAAAATGCTGTAGTAGAAATATGTCATGAAAAATGATTTTAAGGAGTATAAAACACTAGCTACATTATTAGTCATTTTCTGTGAAAAATGTATATATCAATATAGGCATACGCATACTCAAAAAAGTCAAAAGACATATATCAAAATAATAGTGCTTGCCTCTGGAAGTGGGGTTAAGTAGAGTTTCTTTTTTCTATATGTTTATCTTAATCTTTAACCAAATTTATTTAAAGGATTTAATTAAGATGGCATTTTAAACTTCTCAAATAATTTCTATCTAACAACGATGTGATTTTTGGAAAGTCTTTTACTGTGTTATAATTCATATCATACTCATATGATTCAAGTCTTCTTATGGTTCTAGGTTATTTAAGTATTCAGTTAAATAGCTGTGCAGATAGATAATCCATGCTAGACAAACAATATTTCTTTCTACTTCTATCTTCCTAGGACTTCTCATGTCACTATGAACAGCTTAGTAGTAGAAAGCAGCAGATTTTTAAAACACAACTGACATTCAAAAGACATCTGGAGTTGTCTTACAACTCTTAGTCATAGTCCTTATTACATAAAAATTGCTTGGTCTATTCTGTTTTTTGTTTGTTTTACAATGCTAAAGATTTCTTTAAAAGATAGAAAATATAAGGATACAGAGGTGAAAAGTTTATTTATTTAGATTTGCTAAGGCCTGGTGGGAACCACAGTGTGCCTGGCCATAAGGAAGTTAGGGTACCTGCCTTCAAGTCTGCCCAGGCAAATAGAAAAGCAAAGATAATTGGGATGGAATGATAGTGCTTTAAAGGGGAGATCAGCTTAGGGAAGCCAAAGTGCTCTATAGTGACCAATTGTAGGGGTTGGTCAGCTTTCCAACCCAGGCAGGACGAGGCCAGGCGAGGCGAGGCGAGGCGAGGCGCCACGTGAACAGCGTCCAGGGAAGCGGTGCTGATCACAGCTTGGCGCTCCTCCGTGCCCCCACACTGCCTGCTTCTGGCTTCCTTCCTGCCTCTGAGGTGGGGCAGGCACCCATGAGCCACTGCCCCTCATGTCAACTGGGTGCTCTCCATTCTGCTCCAAAGGAAGTTCCGAGATGCAAATAAGCCCAAGGAAATGAAAAAATGAAACGGTGTGTGACAGTTTCTAATTACTGCATAAAAACAACATATGGAAACTTCATTGTCCATTTCATCTCTCAACATGTACCATCGAGTCAGACTTCTTCTACTCAAATCACTCTCTGGAGCATTTGGATCTGATTTACTTTAAAAAGAGGTATTTAAGTTTTGTTTTTTTTTCCTGATGGATATAGTATTTTTTATTTTAAACATCTTGATCATTGGTAGGTTTTCATAACCTTATTTTATTTTCCATTTGAGCTTTCTAATTGTACATTAGCTAGTCAATTCTATTCCCGAGGGTTGTTCACAACCTGGATTGAAGTTGTTCATTCTTCAAAAGTTTAAATTAACTATCCCTAAGTACCTTTTATAAATGCTTGAATGAGTCCCTAATCACTTATTAGAGGAGGTAGGAGGATTGATTCAGCACTTGTAGTCTCCTTAAATGTTCTAAAGGCAGATGAACAGGTCAAAAAAGAAAAATGAAGCAGACAATGTTTGGTAAACTAAAGAAAATAACAGTAAGGCAAAACAAAACAAAACAAAGCAAAAACCCAGAACAAATGGTAAAGAACCTCACGTGTTGTGGCAGAAAGACTAGATTGAGGCCCAGCAGACTTAGAGGTTGGCCCCTATTAGCCACAATTAAACCAGTGTGATCCTAGGTAAGTTCTTCACTTTCCTCATCTTCTGCTTTAAAATAGGATTTAGACTATAAGATTTCTAAGATTCCTTCCTTGTGTCTTGAATTCTCAGACGATATAGAATGATTTAAGTACTATTTATTTTCTGTACGGGACAAGACATACCAAAGATTGCTTGCATTAAAATGCTAATCTTGAAGTAATGTTTAAGAGTTGAGGCAAAACCAGGGAAGCAAGGCATACATCAAATTCCCATTTGCTAAAAGCAAAACCTTCCAGATTCTCCTCTCATCCCCGCTGGCCGCAGAAGCAGAATCAGTTAATGAATCAGAAAAAAGCTGGCTACCAGATGTCCTGACTTATTAACACGCACATCGCATTCTGTACCGGCATTCACAGAGCAAGCTGTGTGGAACCGAGAGATGGCAAAGGGAAACTTCTCTCAGATGAGCTTCAAAATGTGAGTGTGCTTTGGTAAATTTCAGGAATGGTTGCTACATAAGTTCGTTTAAACTGTTGGCCGGCATTCTATCTGGCAGAAGCTTGCCTGGGTTACAACGAACCCCTTTTCCAAGGTCATAGGATAATCATGCCTCTCTTAGCCTTTCCTCCTTCCTTCAACCTGTGCAGAATTGCTGACGTGACCTCTTATATGTGGAAAGACAGACAACGGTAATAAACTTAGGAGCGATTCAAAGAAAAGACCAATTCTGTTTGATTGGTTTTCACCACAGCTAATTTTAAAGCCACCCATTGTTCAGCTCTGCAGTCTAATTTTATGTTAATATCCTGAAAGTTGTCAAATCTTGGCAAAACCTATGCATAAATTACACAGAAAGTAGCTCACAGGAGGGGGAAAAGTAATGACTGTCGTGGAAAGCCAAACCCATTAATAGCCTGACAAGCAATAACCCAGGAGCTCTGGTCAACTGCTGCAGACATCTGCGAAACTTTTGCAATTAATACCATTTTTTTCTTTTTCTTTCTTTCTTTCTTTCTTTTTTTTTTTTTTTTTGTTGTTGTTGGAAGAGGTATCAACTGTGAAATAGCATGCAACGGACTGATAATTATCAGCTTGGCCAGCAAAGGTTGGGTTTTATCATCTCTCTTGGCTGACCATTGACCTACTTCTCACAGAAATCAACTTAAAATTTTTTTAAAGTAATGCCATGATTCTCAGCACAGAAACTAATAGTCTCTAGAAACCAGGTACAAATGGTGTGTGGCTACTCAAACAATAAAAAATGAGATGTTTCAATCTCTTATTCATTAATGATTTTTTCTCCTTGTGAAGTTGAGAAGAAATAAAGATGGAGAGACAAAATCTCTCTTAAAATTTGCACCTTAGGTCCTACACTTGCTGGTAGGTCACCTATTGTGCCTTCTCCTACCGCTCCCCACATCACACTAGTAGCTTTTTCTGTGATTAAGGGTTTCTGGGTAAAATAAGTGGTCAATGTTGTGCCCTGCTGCTGGCTAAAACATTTTGAATATTTCTCTGTATACATATATATGTATAATGTACACACACATAATCTACTGCTTATTGTCCCAAAGAATATTGCTGGTAGAATTAACTGAGTTTCCTGCAATGCCTGCTGTAAAGGCTACTCAATATTTCCCCAGAGTCGTTACAGCTGACTCATCTAGCGTAGTGCCTGGCACTGTAGATATTCAAAAATCTCTGTTGGATAGATGGAGCGATAGATGGATGGACAGATGTTAGCAGGACATATTCCCTTTGATGACCTTGTAATTGTAGCTCCATTTGTTGATCTTATGTAGAACTTCTTTGCCACTTAAATTCATTGCCTGTGTGTAGGGTTTTCTCAGAGAATGCTGACAAAAGACTTGTTCTTCTTTAAGCTTATAGCAATCTGAAATGCCTGCATTATAGAATCATTTGGTAAACAAACACTTTTGGAGCTCCTGCTTTGTGCCAGGTCCCGTGTTTGGAGGTGGGGATAAGATGATGAAAGCAACAGTTTTTGCTATCATAGAGCTCACAGAATGTTCAGAGCAGCCACGCTGAAAGGTGACTTGCAAAATACATGGCACATTCTATAATACAGGTTTCAGCTAACCTTAAGGACTAGTACACTCCACCTGGTATTGCAAGGAAAGGTGTTACAGTAACAAAGCCTGTGGCTGGGTTTTGATAACGCATGGTCTGGCAGAAAAGAGTGAGGGAAGGCTTTCAAGGTTCAAGGTCTGCACGTGTAGAGACACAGAGTCATAAAAGGGCACAGAACTGCGGAGAATAGTGAGATGGCCAGTGGCTAGAAGCAGAAGGCATGGGAGACTGTGGCAGGAGATGAGGCTGGAAAGGTGAACTGAAAGTACAATAAGAAGTGCCCTTGGTGCCATGCTAGTACCTGAAGAGTTTACTCTACAGACAATTGGGGATGAATGGAGGCCTGCAGGCAAAGAAGCAGGTGTTGCCTAAGATGACAATAGCACGGGGGAGGACTCTGAGGGAGGAGCAGAGAGGGAGAACAGAATCATGACAGGAAGGCCAATGAGAATGTTATGTTAATAGCCCAAAGAGAGGTGACGACAAAGGAGAAGCAACAGATTTTGAAGATATCCCAGCAGCAGAACTGTCAAGACTGGGTGATTTGATTGCATGTGGGGGTAAAATAAATGTGATAGAGGGTGACTCCTAGCTTTGTGTAAATGGCCAAGCTTTTAATTAAGACAGGGACACAAAAAGCAGCTGGCTGGGACAGGTGTAGGAGTAAGAGGACTGCAAGAACAACATGCGAAATTCCCAGAAATCGTTTTTTAAAAAATAATATCATTTCCAACTAACCCTGTAAAGCCAACAAATCAAAAAAGAACAAAACAAAATCTAACAGATGCTTATCAAAGGCAAATGAAATTGGAAAGACTTCCTTTTAATAAAAAAATCAGGAAGAAAAATAACTAAAATATACAAATAATAAATTACGCTTTTGAACTTAAATAAAAAGAGCTTATTAACAGGCAACTATTTATAACTTCTGAGTTCTGCGGTTTCTGCACTGGCCACTGAATGAAATGCTCGACCTGACCTTATTGCTTCTTCCTTCCCTAAATATTATAGTAACATTTACCAAATGGAAATAATAGTCATAAAATACAAAACACCTCACAGAGTCATAGTCTTCAGTTTGGCAAGATGTGTGGATTCCTCTTCAGCCTTGTCAGAATAGAACATATTCTGGACAAGTCAAGAAAGAAAGAAGTACCAGAGGAATCACATAAATGAGTGCCAGTTGTCTGAAAAACAAGTTTGCTGTCATCTTGGGACACATCATTTTTAGAAACAATGACCCATTTGGCAGCCTCACACATGTTCCCATCTCTGAAAGCTTTCTAACATTCCAGGCCTTACTTTATTTAGGTTTGGGATTTTCTTCAGCGAAGCAAGTGCAGAATCTTAATTCCATTCAGTATTACTCATTCCATTCACACATTTTTTTTTTTCTCATTGTGTTACCAACTCTGTTTCACTGTCTCAGCGACCTTGTCTGGGCCTCTCATATCAAATGGCGGCAGTGTGGAATGTCTAATTATTTCACTGTTGAACTTGTACAGCTGTCCTAGATAGTCTGTTTAATAATGCTGGCCCTCTGGCTTTTGAAAACAGCCTTTGTTACATAAAGGACATGGCTTTCCTCATCAGAAAATGTTTCATTTTGGCCCAGTCAACTATTAACTTGAGTTAATGTTTTCCAAAATATCAAGCTCTACATTTTTTAGTTTCCACTGAGTTTTTATTGATTACATGAAATTTATAAAGGGTATGGAGTTAGGTATCCCAGAACCCAGAAAACATTCCACCTGTCTCCGAGCATCTGACAATATCACTTTTCACTGAATTTTGAGAGTTTAGATGATTCTCAGCATACTGTGAGATTTTCCAGAATATGTGAGCTCGAATCCAAAAGAAATTTCCTGGAGAAATTCCAGCTAATAGACCTAAGTTGAAAGAGACTTTGGGGAGCTAAAGGTTTTCCCTTTTGAAAGGAAGGTCAGACTAAGTTTCAGGGGAAGGAAATGGGGTCACAGAAGTAAGAGTGGTGACCCAATCCGAGAACAGTCCTTTGTTGGAGGATAGCAGGGAGGTGGAGTCTCAGGAAGCAAAGGAACAGTGTGCCATGAAGGCCTTTGACTTCTGAACCCGTGATCCATACATCCCTTATGGGAAGTTTTTCCATGCTAATTGCTCTTTTGTTCCTTTTTGTCTCTTAACTCGATTTCCATTTAGGTGATGATTTTTTCCCTTCCCCATCTTTTGGATCTTTAGATACAAATAGTCAACTTGATTCTTCCAAGTTCTTTGTAGAAATAGCCTAATAGGCTGTTTTATTTTTTCCTTTCATTTAGATTCATAGTTTCAGTTCCAACTGTGTTGCTATTGAATGTAATGTTTTCAACATTATTATAACCAGAAGTAGCTAAGAATATGTATATTGTTCTTCACCTTATAAATCACTTTTATATTTCATTTATTCATAATCCCTGAATAATTGTTAATTTGAGGCCATTAGAACTAAGCCATTTACAAACTTGAATCGATTCTTCCTCAAAAGATAGTATTAGATATTTACATAGGCCAAATAAAAATAATAAAAAGTTAAAAGCCCCTCTTAATAATTATGTGAAAAATATTTACCACTTCTTCCTGATTGCAAACATCCTTTAGAAAAAAAGCTAGAATTGAAATCTCTGTTTTCAGATATGTTTTAATCTAAATGAAGCAACATTTTTGTTATGTTTATTTAACAAAGAAGAATTAAGCCCCACTATCAGTACTCATGAATATTTAGGGAAAAATATGATTAGGGGCAGTATTTTGCAACTATATCAGTTAACCTGTATTCTTCAGTCTATGGACACTTTCAATATACTGACATAATTGTGTGAGTAAACACATTCCTTTAAAAATTACTACACTTCAAACAAAAATTATAGCTAATATACTGCAGTAGAGCGGATTTCATTTCTTTTCTCTTTAGGATGAATGGGCTAATTTATAACTTGTCAGGGGCCAACAAGGCCAAATGCTCTGAGCAATGTACAGAAAACCCATCATGAAATGGCTGAAGAGTACAAAGGGGGTCATTGATTTATGAAGTATATAATCTCTGGTTTTCTGCTTTACATTACGGGCATTCCTCTGAAACCCTTTTCTTCACTAGATTAAGTCAGCAAAAGTGGTTGGAATGTAGAGGAAGCCTGAGGCCCACATTTGGGCCCAGGACCAGCTCCTTAGCAGTTCAAGGTAGGCGTCTTCGCACACATATAACTTCTGACCCTCCCTACCAAGACTGAAGAAGGACCAGAACCTGCTAGATGCCGTCTAGCATCCATTCTCTCCCTCTTCCTCAGGAATACATTTTTATTTGGGGTAAATATGCAAGCAACCTGGAGTTTACATTTTTCTTCCTCTTTTACAGTTAGGTGTGGCCAAATGATCAAGTTCTGACCCATGCTATGAAATAGGCTTCTGGGTAGGCTGCTTACAGGGGGCTGATTCAGAAGGGTTATTGAAGGTTTTATTCGTTCTTTCTGATGTTTGGACTGCAGATGTGATGAATGGAGCTCTGGTCGCCATCTGGGATTGTGAAGTAAACTTGATGGAATAGAAACCAAAAAATGAAAGGGTCATAAGTTCGTGATAATTGTGTTGCAGTCACACCAGCCTGGACCACCTAATTCCAGATTTCTTGTATTTGAGAGAGAAAGAAACTTACATGTTTTGAAAGTCACTATTATAAAGGGTCTTCCATTACCTGGATCTAATTCAAGGTGATACAAGGAATTGTTTTATTTCAGTTCTGCTGTTATTGGGAAGGGGCTATATGACCATCAGTTTCTCTTTATATATATAATAATAATCGGATATAATAATAATAATGATAATACCATTTAATACAAACTTTGTCATTCACTGTTGGAAGTTCTCTTTAAATTAATTATATAAAATTATATCCATATATATGCACACATATATATATATATATATAGTGCGTATATATGTGTGTGTGTGTGTGTGTGTATAGAGTGTGTAGGTTATATAAACAGCAAAACCACCTGAACCCTAGGGGACTACCAGCTTGGCAAAGCGGCCCCTCAACCTCAACATTGCCAGCCTTAACTGAAGGGGGGGAGGAGAGTATAGGCCAAAGGGGCAGGGTTCGGTGACACTAACGTGTCATAACACTGTAGAAAACCAACCGGCAACAACATATTTATCTTCGGGAATTTTGCTCAGGGTCTACTTAAGTAAGGCAGTAATAGCACATACTGACACTGAAGCAACCCTCAAAAGCTACATGAAGACCCCGATACATGAAATGTCTTCAAAGCTATTTTGTCTTCCAACTGGAAAGAGTAAGAGGGCATGCTCTTATTGTTTTGGCTAAGAGAAAATAATTAATAATGACATGGAAAACAATACTTTCTCCTCCAATGTTGTTTTGATTTTTGTTGTTGCTGCTATTTATTTGGCATTGAACACCATCAAAATACACAAGGAATAATAAACCATGAAAACTGGATAAGCCCTTTCTTATCAGCCAGGATGCTGTAGGCTTCGTACAGGAAAAAAAAGAAGGAAAAAAAAAACCATATCTGCAAATCTCAAAAGCCCCAGCTAAGAGATGAGAATTGCTCCTATAAATAACCAGGCACTGCACATTAGTCAACTTTAAAAAAAATATCAACTTGCATCTAATCACAGTTAAGTCTGAACCTCCTTTGGTCTCATCTGCAGATAAAGTCAAACCAGAGAAAATGCTTATGTTCCACGAAGCTCTCAGATCTCAAATGTTAAAATGCCTGCTGACAGCAGCCTGGTTTAAGTCCAAGAGACTAACCATTTTTGGCAAGCGGATTTCAAAAGGGAGAAGGGGCATGAGAAGGAAGTCCTTCAGAACAGAGTGTGGCTGATATCCTTGCCAGGGGAAAGGAAGGTCGCCGCCTCATTGTTTGTGTGCCTGTAGAGAGAACCGCGTTGACGAGGTCCTGAGTATTTGGGAAATGCTTTATGAGAATTTGAAAGTCAGAGAGAAGAAAGAATGTCAAAGACTGGCTAAACCTTGTATGGCATCATTAGACAAAGACATTGTTCTTAAGGTGTTTCCTTATACCTTTTACATGATATTTAATGTAACCTATATGAGGACAGCATTTTCACTGATAATATTTTTCTTTGCTTAGCAATGTTTTCTTGTCTTTCTCAACAATTCTCTGTATGTTATTTCAGCACAATACGCAGTACCCTAATATTTCAACATGTCAAGTTGCTTGATAGAAATTTTTACTCTAAAATATATTTGTTTGCATATAAAACCATGTAATTCATGCCAGGGTCAAATATAAACTAACATAATTGTTACTTGAATGAGATGATAGATGATACAATTACTACACTGCTATAAATTAAAAAATTATTTTTGTTCTTTTTATACTTTTAAACCTGGTACATTTCAGAGATAGCTGGCTGTCATTTTTAGCTAGGTAATTGTCCTAGGCAAATATGACGACCCTGAAGTTCCAGGTCTTGTAGCTGATACAGGGTATATCTGATTTTAATATTAGAATCATGACTACTGGCCAAGTTACCCTTTCCTACTTTCGAGATGCCATATCCTGGCTTGTCTATTCATCTTAAAGGCAGGGGTCTTGGTGGGGGGTGGTGGTAAAGCTAGATTGGAAATATAATGTAAAGGTAGAGGGAGCAGGCTAAGTTGAATTCTCTGTATCTATAAATTTCTAGAAGGCTTTCAACCTCCGCTTTCAGTTACCAGGCATCAATGCCATGATTTGAAACTACTAATTGACTCAAGTATAGAGTCTTTACCTGGAGTCCTTTGCTTATACTCCATTTGTTCTAAGCAGCATTTTCCTTAGATTGTTTTCCTATTTCTTACCTCAAAGAAAATTTATTTTGGGGGAAGGGTAACATTACTACTTTGTGATCCTGTATTGCTTTAGAGTTCTTCAGTAATGACAGTAAAAGGGAATTTTACGAACAAATGTGTGAGAGCTCGTGGGATTTGAGAGGGAACTAGTGAACCAGGTTTGGAACAAGCCTGTTCCCTCTTCAGCTGCCACAAAAGGAAATGAAACTTCGCCATAGCTTCTGCCTTTGCAACACTCTGACCAGGGAAAGACAGTTTTATTGACTAAAGTTAGTTCAAGGCCTAATGGCATCCAATGAAAGAGATAGAAGGGAACGCCCTGGCTGGTGTGACTTAGTGGATTGAGTGCTGGCCTGTGAACCAAAAGGTCACTGGCTCAATTCCCAGTTAGGGCACATGCCTGGGGTGCAGGCCCAGGTCCTGGTAGGGGGCTTGTGAGAGGCAACCATTCACTCATGTTTCTCTCCCTCTCTTTCTCCCTCCCTTCCCTTCTCTTTAAAATAAATAAATAAATAAAATCTTTAAAAAATGAAAAGAAATAGCTGGGAAAGTGCTGAGATTTACCACCACACTCAAACTCCACATAATGGGGAAAAAGACAATTCCCTGAAAGAATAAGAGTGGAGAATGGGTGTTGAATGGCCATGAAGCAATAAATATTCACCTCTCTGTTTCTGCTTTCATGAGAGAGATGACAAGACTTGCTGACCATTAACAGGAACATATTAGGGAAGAAAAACAAAAGCTTATTTAAAGAACTGAAGTTGAAGAAAGTGGGCATTTTTATACTCAGTGAAAACAAAAGAAAATAAAACATGCCTCTGAGTTCAAGTTGGGTTGGTAAATTTGAGTCTTGTGAACATTTTTTTTTTTTTTTGATTCTTTTACCATGGGATTCTGGAACAAAATTGACCAAGGAATACTAAGTGGTTCCAAAGGTAGGACCAGTTTGCTTGGTTAGTGGGCTACTGTCTTTTTCTTTTTTTAAGAAAGAGGAAGTATTGGGGTTGGGAAAGAGGGAGAAAGAGAGAGGGAGAAGGAGAGTGAGAGAGAGAGATTGATTTGTTGTTCCACTTATTTATGCATTCATCAGTTGATTCTTGTATATGCCCTGACCAGGGATCAAACCTACAACCTTGGAGTATCGGGACAATGTTCTAACCAACTGTTACTCAGCCAGGTTTTTCAGAACCATCCATTAATAAATTGATGATTTATTTAAAAGCCATGAGGATATAGTTTTGAAGGCTGTGTAGAATTTAGTTAAGTGGAGAACAGACAAGACTAGGCTTGGAGGGCCTCTCTAGCTACAGAAAGTTGGTGCAGTTGGGGCATAGAGTAATTCCGAAGAGTTCCTTGTATTCACACTGAAATGTGACAAGAGAGGTTAAAGGCACAAATAAAGGACAAATAATTGGGAAAAATATATGATAAATTCATATGATCTTATGTTCATCAGAGTCACAGCAATTGGAATGGCAAATACTTGTCTCATAAACTCACCTGAACTCACCTTATACTCATGACGCGCATCACCAATCATTCAAGACACTGCTAATGATAGTTGCAGAGAAAATTACCCATTGCTCTGTCCCTTCGAACCCATCTACTGTAACACCGCTTTTGTTATCTTTCTACAATTGTCAAACTGTATCTCTAAGACACTTGACAGTCTTGCTCCAAAAGCATTTATCTGCTAACCCATATTCTCTGCTTCAAGTCACAATGATCTTTTCTCCATTTTTTAAAAAACACATCGTCTCATTTACTATTTCATGACTTTTTGTATGTCGTTTTCTTCTTCTCAAATACTCTGACTTTCTTACCCAATGGTAAACTTCTTCCTATCTTTCAAAATATGTCATCCCTTATCTATGGCACCTTCCTGAATTCCACCAAACTGTTTATATGTCTGTCTCCCTCATTAGGCTCATGCCACTTGAAAGTAGACATATATCTTATTATTTGCCCTAACTCGAGTATAGTTTGGCCTGTTGTTAATGCTCAATAAATGATTACTGATTAAATAAATGAATGTCAACAGAGTTGTGTGGTCATTTTGCCATAACCCCCTAGAAAGGAGGGGTCGTTTGACTCAATGTTATTCTTTTCTTCCTATTGAAATGTGTGTGTTTGAGATTCATGTGAAAGACCCACCTTCATCTGAAATATTAATTGAAGCTTATAGTTTTGCCTGTTTCATTTTGCTTAAACCTAATTTGTATATTGGTCTTTCTAAATGTAAATTAAAGTCTTATGCCATTTTGGAAAGCTGGGATTAATCAAAACCCCTGTGCTTCAAAAAGAATATCCATATTTATTATTGAATTATATATAATTCTGTTTATTTTAACAACATTTTCCTGAGTAGAGTTTTGAATCTCATTGACTAGATGTCCATTTTCAACCCCATCTCATCATATAGTATTCACAGGAGTGTTTTGTTTAAAAATGCACAAAGGTATCTTATTAAATAATGTCACAAACATGAAGTTCATTATTATGCAAATGCCATCCTAGGAACAGATTTGTTAATTGCAACTCATTTGCATAATTAATGAACTCCCAAATGAATTATGTCTTTGCAGATTTGTGCAGCATTGTTTTAAAATAAATTATAAAATACATGTCAAAGGAAGAGTGCTTTCTGGGTTCCCATAGCATTGTTTGAAAATTAATTACCAAATGTTTGTCAAATTAAAATGAGTTTGTAGTTTTTACAATGTTATTTTAAAATTAATCACAAAATAAAATGTCACTGCTCTAAAGTAAACAACTTGTTATTTTCTCTAAAAAGAACCACAGAAAATAGCATTTTAACTTCAATTACACTGTTTGGTATAGTGATTCTAGTGTTTTATTCATTTTGCCTTTACACTGCAACTTAACAAAGTTGGTAGTTGTTAGCATGTTAATGTTTTGGTAAATTGAGATTTAATTTAATTTTATTGTGCAGTTTATTTTACATGGTTGATGATTAATGCATTGTATATGAACCCAGGATAGGTTTGTTCATGATAAATTGGAGTTTAAAGAAACATTCAAGGTTACTTAAAACTGTTATATAAATAGTACTCTTAAGGTTTATTTTATTGGAATTTTGACTGTTTCCAGTTAAAATGATTAAAAGTATATTGCTTGAATGATATTCTACCAATCCTGACAAATACAGTAGTATAATTCCTTTCTTCGGTATAGTAAAGGCTTTTGGTTTCTCACACTACTTTTTTTTTAAAGTGTCTTTTATTGGTTATGCTGTTACAGCTGTCTCAATTTTTTCTCCCCTTTCTTCCTCTTCACCCTGCAGCACCCCCCATCCTCCAGTATCCCCCACCCTCTTAGTTCATGTCTGTGGGTCGTACACATAAGTTCTTTGGCTTCTCCCTTTCCTATGCTATTCTTAACCTCCCCCTGTCTATTTTGTGCCTACCATTTATGATTCTTATTCCCTGTACCTTTTCCCCCATTCTCCCCCTCCCCCTGACCACTGATAACCCTCCATGTGATCTCCATTTCTGTGATTCTGTTCTTGTTCTACTTGCTTGCTTAGTGTTTGTTGTTGTTTTTTAGGTTCAGTTGTTGACAGTTGTGAGTCTGTTGTCATTTTACTGTTCGTAGGCTTTGATCTTCTTTTTCTTAGATAAGTCCCTTTAACTTTTCGTATTATAAGGGTTTGGTGATGATGAGCTCCTTTAACCTCACCTTACCTGGGATACTTTCTTCACTCAGCGGAAACCGTCCTTGCCCTGGAGCCATAGCTCCTCTCCAGTTCTGGACTCTGCAGTTTGCTGTGAAGCCCCTCCACCCAGAAATTAGATGGAATGAAAAAACAGTCTACCCAAACAATGATTTAGCCAAAATTACTTTTAAAAAAGGAGATTTGATAAAGAGTTTTTAGGAATTAAGGTTGCCAACCAAATACTCTTTTAACACATTAAAATATAATAATTAGCCCTGCCTAGTGGTATGAGAACCTCTAACAGTGAAACATTTGCCTCCAAGAGGTTTTTCTGTTCATTTTTATCAATAGTATTCCCTCTTTACTAGCTCTCCTTCTCCCTTTCCTTCAAACCAAACCACCTGTCTTTGGTTTATATTCCATTTTGTCTGCTCTTGACTGTGGAATGTAAATCAGTGGGAAAGGCCTTTGCCTGACATGATTGCAGCTATGCAAATTAAAACCAACGAGACAATAATTCTTAAGTAAAAAGATAAACCATTTTGCTACTGTTTTTTATTCTGTATAGAGCTGCCTTTCCAAACCCCTCCATGCTATTCCATGTTGCCCTTTTTGAAAAGGAAGTATTTCTTCTACTTCATACCTGTTATATAAATAAGTGGCTCATGCAGATATGTGATTTTGACCTTTTGCCATATTCTATTCATTTCTGGCACCAATAACACTCAAATGCTTTAAAACATTTTTTGTTTACAATCAAATCAAAGATTACTACTATTGTCTAAGCTATGATGCAATTCTATACATATTCCTTTGTCTAAATACCATGGGATACTCTAACTTGACATCCTTGTTTTGAAATTCTGTATCATTATGCTCCTAAGTAGAGAACAACAAAACATCTATTATAAACTACCTCATGACTAAAATTTTTAGTGGACCAATAACCACATACTGAAAATATAAGTTAATTTGTAGAGATGAAGGATCTTTATTCTGAATACCCTGTGAGAGGGCTCCCATTGAATTGAAGCAGAAGGGTTCTAAGTGAGAGTATTTAATGCACAATTTCTCTTTAATGAACTATAGTCTGCAAAGCAGTTGCAAACATTTCAGTGTTGGAAAAGATTACATAGTGATAAGAGTAAGAGCACACAAAGATACACTTTTTATTGACTTAATGCCAACCTTTTTGTGAAGCTTTGTAAGGCTTACTAGTCAACTGTTGACATAATCTTCATGACCACTCTCTTTTAGACTGAGTCATTTCTGTATTTCTTTATATAAGTTCCAGAAACTTAAGTAGGATTGGGATTTTATGAGGCAGGTTAGAATCCAAACTTTATGAAAATCATGGCTTTTCAACTGAGCTTTGGTGTCAATTTATACAGAATGTTATATATATTGGATTGAGAGGGGAAAGTTTTAAAGTTCTCTTGGGGGCCTGTTCAGGTCCTTTGTAAAACAATCCTATTGTTTTTTTCTGGAGTCTTTATCCAATAGCTTTGTTATCCAGGTGAATATCAGAAACCATAAAATCCAAATCTACATGTTCTTTCTTTCCATGAGTCTACCAAGGAAAAGTCATTTCAATACTACTTTGTAAAGCAACGCTATCCTTTAGACTGCAATATCTGGAATGTTAGTTTCCTGTGATTTTTGTTCTATTTATCTAAAATTCCTTTTTGATGATATTTCTAGGTATTAAATATGTGAATCCAAATTTTTAAGTTGAGATATATATATATATATATATATATATATATATATATCAAGCTAAAGTTAGAAAAACACCCATTTCTCTCCAAACAAATGATGAGTCATAAACAGATTATATCCTTCAAAAATGATTTTGGAAAATAAATGATCTTATTTCTAAAAACAGAAATAATTCTCTCATACAGGGCTTTTATATAACATTGCATATATTTAAGTAAGTAGTAACTTCTGTATCTTTGATGGTGCGAAGTTTCTAAAAATTGCTCAATAATAAGTGCAAAATTACTTTTCCAATTGGAAGTTTAGGTTGTATAGACCCACAGCCAGAAAGAATACCAAGAATTCTGTGGCTTTGACAGTAACACAGAATTCCATTTTATTTGTTTATTTTCTCATATGAGTATCTATCTTTCTGAACCTTAACTTGTGATTGAAAGATTCATAAACTCATTATATATTCATGCATATAATTTGAGATTTTTTTTTCTCTAGAGTTCAAGTTGAAATACACTGTTGATGTGTGTCCACTATGACATGACATTTTTTGCAGTTACTTTTAATTAGATATAAAATATTAATCCATTTGAGTTTGTGTATAGAATGTATTTGGAGGAAGAGGGAACATAGAGAGGTATACAGTGACAATTTGAATGAATTTAGTTTAAAGGGTAGTCACTTTAACTTGAAGGGCAGGAAAGGTCTGTCTCTAATAGCCCCTTTTGTGATAGAGAGGAGGGAATTCACAATGACTCAACTTACAGAGAAAACTGAAATCCCTTTATGGTTTGGTTCCTCTCATTACCCCAAAATGGATAAAAGACTTGTTTCCTTCTGGGCTTAAAAGCAAGAAACTGAAATGGTGACTCTCCTTTGGATTACAGCCTCCTGCTATTAAGATACCACCCTGTGCTGAGATTCAGTGAAGATAAAGTAAAGCATCTAAAGAACTTATATGAATGGTTGATCCACTGTCATAAAACTTCAGTTTCCTTCCGAAGAGAGGTCTAATTCTTGGAAGTTAAAGAGCCTGTCCAGGCTTGTCTTCTGAGAGTGTCTGTTAACTAATATTAAAGAAAAAGTGTGACCTCCACCTCAGTGGCATTTTACAAATGTCATTATTTAGAATCCCATTTGTCAACATTGTTTTCCCTTCAATTATTAAGTACATCAAGAACTACTACTAATTTAGGCTCTTTATTATAAAGACTTTCTGTTCCTATGAATCTGGCAGTGAATATTGATCCATATATTCTGACTCTTTAGGGGGCTTTGAGCTTCTTCAGTTTGGTTCTAATGGCTAAAATGACGGAGACTGGGGGCGGTTAGCAGATGCCAATTTACTTCTCCCTGGAGAAACAGAAACCTGCTCCAAAATGTACACACCTCCAAGTTTACGTGAATTATCAGGTGCTTATTAATAATAAGGGAAGGAAGACAAAGTTATCCACCTTATTTAAAGTCGTGAAAATTGTCACAGGAACAAGGAAAACTCTGGAGGAGGCGGCATGTTGCCAATACCTACGCAGGAGAGCCAGAGAAAAACCCCTTGGCTGCAGGGGAAGCAGCGCGACTGATCCCCGCCAGGAAGGGCTGAGTAGTTCCAAGCGGAGGCCACTCTGACCTGGCACGGGGCTCCTAAGCGAAGTGCGCCGAGGATAAAGTGAAAGAAGGATCGCGGAGGACGGGCCTATACAAACAGCCCAGCTGACCCGGCTGCGGCTGGAGAGGCCGGTCTGCCCCGCGCGTTGCGTTCTACCTCTCGCAGCCAGGAAATCGGCTCCTGCGAGCTGCTGTCACTGGGTCCACCTTTCACTCAGAGTCCTTTGACATCCACTTGTGCTGGATATTTATTCGACCACGTTCAGTAAATCTTTGTTGAGTACCTACTATGTGCCAGACAGCGTTTGAGATGCTTAGGATACCTCAGGAACAAAATAGAAGGAACAGATTTTCATGAAACACTATCTGGGAGCTGGCAATAACTACTAAATATAGACACTAAATGTAAGTGCTAAATGCCAACGGGTACTACAGCATACGACAATAAGTACTAAAATGCGATCGTTATTCATGAGGAGTTTACAGTCTTGAATGAGGGCGCTGGAAAAACACAAAAAGGCGACCTAACGTGAAGTAGCACACGATGAGCATCAGAATGCCTGACACAGGGACTCAGCTGGACTAGTAAGGAAGCTGTAAAAACGTGCATTAGTCACTAAACTGCAAAGTAGAAAGTTCTAGGAGTCCTAATTAAGAGCTGTGCTGATTAAGTTCTATGGCAGTTTAGAGGAGGGAGACCTCACTTCCACCTAGTTATCAGAGAAGGCCTTATGGGAAACAGTCAGCATTCAATGGGGACTGAAAGATATGAACACACAAACGGGAAAGCAACTTAACAGTAGCCAGGAAAGGAGCCTGGTGAACAAGTGGGAGAGATTAGAAAGTGAGGTCATCGCAAAGGTTATTACAAAACTCAGAGCAGGGTAGTTTAGGTAAGGATCTGGGTATTTGTTGATGACTTTAAAATTATAATTAGTCACTTCTACTTTCTTGATCCTCTACCATCTCTTTAAAGTATTTTGTTTTTAAATCACCAAATCATAAACATGTAATTTTCTTTATTATAAAACATTTAGCATTTATATCCAATTAGTTTTCTTGCTTTAATTTTTGAATCTTTAGGTATTATCATGCCCACATTCTGTATCAGACTTGATTACTATCTTCACTGATGTTTAATATTATTTTTATTATTACAAAATAATTTCTGACATGCATTTCCTCGAATAGTGGTTAATGCCCACTTTTATCTACTTTCACTATTGGCTGAAGTCTTTGCTTCTCCTCTCCAAGACTTAGTATGTTACATACATACCTTTAATGATTTATTTTATAGCTATACTGTATGTTAAATAATGAGGAAAAAACATTGAAATCTAAAATTCTGCTAGAATTGTATTCCAGTCACCGCATGTTTTGTCTCTGATAGTGGCACTCCAAAGAATTATCTGAAGTACCCAATTTTCCTCTCTGAGGTCAACTACAGAAGTTTAAGTGTGTACTTGAAACGGTACAGTTTTCCAGGGCATAGTTTTTCCCCTAACTGGGTCTGAGTGTTATCTGAATAGTGGTGTGAGGGTGACCATGGCCATGTGTGAAGGCAGCAAATTTTTGGCAGTGCACTACAACCTTCGCTTGTCTCAGAATAAATCATGTCCTCATCTGTGTATGTCCACAGTGGCAGGACATCTGACACCAGAAGCAAAGGGGTGGAATTGAGTATGGACTGAGCAGGGGCTTGGAAAAGAGTAGAGGAGCTTTGTACCTGAGTTCTCTCTGCCTCCTGGTACGGTCCCCACTAGGCACAACAGCCCTAGAAAAGACACCAGGACAGCAAGCAGAGAAAAGCATGGGGTTCCCCATCCGCTCCGGGCTATACATTCCTTAATTCAAAAACACATATGGATCACCTAATTTGTTCTGGGAACAGATGTGTGTGTTAGGGACATAGTTAAGCTTCTGCCATGAACTCGGACTGCTCACAGTTTATAATCTAGTGGTGGAGGCAACAAACGCAAAACATTTCATTGTATGAGTCATATCATTACAATTGTGACAAATGGTACAAGGTGAAGGTACCGAGTGCTTTAAGCGAGGGTTACTAGAGTAAAGTGCTGGGCCAGCATCTCCAGAACCAAAGAAAATAAAACCGATGTTGTTTTAAGTATGACAATGGACATCAGAATAAATTATAAAATTCTACTCCCTAAGGGAAACTGTAGTATAACCAATACCATGATAGTTAAGAATTTAGAAAACTTTAACTGTATGATAAACTATGCAAAAAATTTTAAAACTATAAAAATGATGAGGAATCTCTGTAACTTTTTCCCATAATCTTTTAATAGTACATACTGTCCACAGAAAGAAGGAAATCTCATCTGAAATCTTATGCACCTGTGTGGCTAGTCAATTATTCACAAATCATCATGGATCTGATATGTATTTTCTCTGCCTAATTCTGTTAGACAGTCAATTTGTAACGCTAAACAAAATGTGCGCAGAAACCTTAAACAAAGCAGTGCAGATATTCTCTGAAATTCCACTTATTCCCTTACTATGGGATATTTAGAAAAGTCAGGTGTCCACACACATCATCTTAACACATGTCCATCTGTCATCTAGAATTACCAATAAACATATTGCTTAAATAGTAGTGGTTAAGAATAGAGACCCTGATGATGAATGATTCCAGGCATAGATCATACAAATAGTCACAGGGCTACACAAAGATGACTGCCAGAGCAGCCACAAAAATAGAGTAACGGGGGCAGCCCTCCACCGCTTCTTCACACGGTCCATTTCTAAGGATCCTTGAGATAACGTTTATGGTGTAAGTTATTGCAAAATAAATGGGAAAAAGAGGAGTTGGTAAACATACACCACTGGAAGAAACTTAGTCCTAGAAAACAAAACGCAGATTGTATGAGCCCCTTCCTCTTCCTCCCACTAGGAAGCGGAGATTTCTGTTGCTCTTTAAACAGCAGGTTCATGAAGGTTCTTTAGCTGCATTTGCTAAAAAACTGAATCAAAATATGTTGTGCTTGTTGATGTTCTTGAATTCCAAGAACCTGTAGAAATTCCTTTCTGAGGCTAGAGTGGGCTTGTGAGAAAGACCCTGGCTGAGTCAGAAAGGAAACTCTTTTTTTCTGAATTGAGGTCTTTAGGATGATGAATGTGGAGGGAGAAGTTTTTGGCAGTTCCCTGTTCTCACTATACCTGCCATTATAATCAGAGAATAAAAAACAGAGCAAGAAACCTCTTCTCAAAAGTATTTATAGTGCTGGGGTTCTCCAGACAGAAATAAACGTGCTTCTGGTTTTCATTGTAGGATAAATAAACCAAAGGAGCAAATGATACATCCTCCATAAAAATAAAGATTCCTGTTTTACAACTCTCTTTTTATTGTCACCCCAAAAATACAATACTATACAACATATATATATATATGCATATGTATATACAACATGTATATATATGTATATACAACACATATATATGTATATATGGTGCTTTTTTGACTGTAAAGCTCTTCACCTCCATATATCCTCTCAGTTCTCACCTGAGGGAGCTGCAATTGCTCACAGTCCACACGGTAAATGACCATCCAAGTGGTCAGAGTACCAATTCCCATATTCTTCACAGGGTAAAAGGCTCCTTCTCTGATGTGACTGGAACCCATTACTACTTGTTTAATTTTTTTTTAAAAGTAGGTTAAAGCTGGGAATCATAAAAAATGATATACATATATCTTAACATATTAATTTAGCTTAAGAAATATACTCATTCATTTGCCAAACTTCACATGTAGGGCCAAGAACGCTTCTTTGATATGGGGTCACTGACTGGAAATCTGAGTTGACCGGTTGCACAAATGAATCCATACACATCCTCAATAAGTGACAGTTATTATCTTTGTTTTATTTTGCATATGTGAAATAAGAACTTAAAGACATTGATGAAACAATGCTAGGTTTTTTGTTTTTCCCAAATGTATCTGTTTTCTCACCTGCACTTAATTTGAAAGCAGTGTCAGTGAAATTTTCAAAACTTCCCAAAGCATGAAATTTGGTGTTCACAGAAACAAAGACTCTTTTTAACAATTACACCTCATTTGTTTATTTAATATTTAACTAAATCTTATCATTACAAAGCAAGAAACAAGTAGTATATATAAGTTGAGAATAAATAGCACTGAAACATGTTATGAATAAAATTCATTAGGTAGCAGCAGAAGTGTGTGGTTATCCTTAAGGAGCCTATTTCTACAATTATCTGGGTGCCATGGTGCAGGGAGGCTGGATAGGGTTAGCAAAACCAGCAAATTGGTCAAGTGTTGTGGAGGGGAGGGGAGGGTATTAAGAGAACATCCATGATCATTGTTATAGCTTAGGTGTTTCTCAAGAGCTATTGTGATATGTAAACTTGAGATACATAAAATTTGTTTAAAAATTATTTGATATTTCCACATTGAATAATCGTTTTTAAAAATTTCAGGACTATTTGGGTCTGTATTTAACAATGAGAATCAGCAATTCTGCTGGTGGAAAAGTAGTAGGTCCTGGCCCATGTGGTATTTCTTTAAGAGTTCCAGAAATCCTGTGAGTTCCACTCAAATATATGTATTCTTCACTAACTATTGATATCTGAGGGTCTTCTAGTTTGGGACCTTTATTTGTTTAGGCCAGTGGTTCTAAAAATTAAGGGGTATAGAACTTCCGTCAGCACACTGATGGTTAAAATGCAGCTCAGAAGCTCTGATTGGAGATTTTGACCTTGTAGGACTGGGGAATCCCCAGCATCAGCTTAACAAGCATCACAGGCAATTCAAGCACTGCTCTTACACACCATATTAACAAAACTTTGAGTATTACTCAAAGTATCATCATCAAGGATCATCTCCACTTTCTTTTTACTCTACTGAGCTGGAATACCTTCAGTTCCTAGAGTAAACTAGGATCTGTTTATTCCCAGGACATTTACATAGGCAGTCCCCCTTCCAGGAAGGATTTTCTCATACTTTTTGGACCAATTAGAACTTCTTCCTCAAGTGCAAATCCCGTGGGAATTACCTGCACCTATAGACTGGGTTCACAACTCTTGCCATACTTTCCACTGTACCCTTTACTTCTCATTTTTAAACACATACTACTCTTGTTCAGTGTCTGTGTCTTCCCACATGCTCTCACCTCCACATCATAAGCTCCATGAAGGAAGGAGCCACGTTTGCCTCGGTCACTATTATACCCCCAACACTTCCTAATGGTGCTGGGCAGAGCAGCCATGCAGCAGTATTGAAGGAGTGAAGAAAATGAATGAACGTTACTATGCAAACCTCCTCATGAAAAACAATACTACCTGTGATTTCTCATTTAGCTACTCTTTGGATCCATTATTAAGAACAGGGTTAATAGGGAAGAAGATAAAGATATTTATTTCGAGAAAGGAACAGGAGGAAGGGAGATTAAAAATGGCTCACTCCTCAAATGCTGTAAAACTACCTTGAGATAAATGCTACTTTTCTTGTTGAGCTAGGGTGTAAAAAGTTTTTCCATTCAGGGCCCATTTATTGATTGCAGAACATTCACTGATGGCTATTTAACCTTATCAGCAGAAGTTCTTATTGTTAAGAGTTATTAAGTAGTAACCATGTCAGGGGGTTAGCAGAGACTCAAGGAAATTATCCCCAAAGATCTTGGGAGGAAAAATATGATGGTTAATTACAGGCTAGTTCACTGAATTGGCCTCTGATATTAGTTTTTGAGGCATTCAATTGTGGCTATTAGCATGTTCTCTCAGGATGACAAAAAAGAAATTGAGAAAAATGATTTTCAATTGATCTTTATTCATAAAGCCATCCAGTATTCATTAAAGAAGTCCCTACTGAGTGCTAGACCAGATGAGTAAAACAAAGGCCCTGTCCTCAAAAGGTTTTTAACCTGATTGGTGATTATATCAGGTTTTGTCCTGAAAACACCTGTGTAACAAACAACAAACCTCAGTGATTATACACACTACATATCTGTCACATATATGTAAGATTTGGTTTATCTGTGCTCAGCTCCGAACACCATCTGGGCTGATCTCGGCCAGGTCGGCTTGGCTCTGCTTCATGTGTCCCTCATCCTCACCTTGGGGCAAGCAGGCTGATCTGGGCCTGAAGTCTTATGGCAATGGCTCAAGCTCAAGAGAATAAACTCAGTCTCAGAAGCGCTTCTTCATGTGTCTGCTTATATCACATTTGTTGATACACCACTGGGCAAAACCAGTCACATGCCTGAACTCTGACTCAAGAGGCAACAAACACACTTCACCTCCTAATAGAAAAAGTACAAAACCACATAGCAAAGGGTGTTGATGTGAGGAGGGGAAGAAATCAGGATAATTGTAATCTACTCTAGTAATACAAACACAAGATTGGGATTCAATAACAAACTCTGAGGGTCATCAGTATCAAGAAAATCAAGTTTATTACTCCCTATTTAGTACAATGATAGTGACTTATTTTAAAAACCTCAGCAGCAAGTTACCATGTTTGCTTAAACTTTCCTGGTTGGTTAAATTTAAGAAGGCTCTGAAGGATTAAGAACTCTTCATATCCCCTTTAATCTAAAGTGTGCTCAGCATTAGAAAACACCAAGTAGCAAGGGTTTTAAAAGCAGGGGATAACAGCTATGGAAGTAAAGAGACTTAATGCTATTTTAAAGCTACTAGGTATTGGAATACCACAGGGAAGATGCTCTGAGGTATTTCCATTCTTTATTAACATGCTTTGTGTAATCAGTAGTGTTTCTATCAGAATAAATAGTCATTTGGAATTCATCCAAAGTAAAAGCCCAAATGAAAGAAGAACATTAGCGGTGAATGGAATGTTAAAAGAGTCAAACTTCTCTAGGGCAGATATGTCTGTGCAAGTCAGTGCAGTCGGGAATGAATCTGTGGAATCCGTGTGGAGTAAAGGTAGCACATACACAGAGGGGGCCAGTGTGTTGGGGGGTGGGGTTACCAGAAACCCGGACAGGTTTTTAACCAGAGGGTGCTTCACCTTCAGCTTTCTGAAAACTAAAATTCAAACTAGGTTCTTTATATACCATCCTGGAATATGCACTGACATCTTAAAAAACAAAACAACAAATATATGTAAAATAAGTCACTATACATTTTTTTATGTAGTATCTTATAGTTCTGATAAAGGTGAATGCTACAGATTGAAAAGGGTAACTTCTCCATATAATATTAAGACTATAGACACTACCTTCTATAAGGAAGATTGTGAAAGCATTTCTGATATCATTTACCATCAGTGTTCAAGAGAAGGGACTGGACTACATCAGTAGATCTCATTTCTCACTATGTTGCCAGAGCCATCTTGCTTCAGTACCCATTGGTCATATAACAATGATTTGGCATAATCATACACAGCCACATTACATCTAAGCAATGATGACTAGCTTACAACATCCAAAATTAGTTACTTATAATGCCTAGGGGGAAGTCAACATGGTAGTCCTTGCCTGTGCTTCCCATGGAGGTAAATAATTGTAGGCTCAGGATAATATAAGTAAGTTTAAATATTAAGACCTTACCAGCTTCTACAAAAACAGAGATGATTCTGGTGTGGTGGAAATAGCTGAGACCTATAGGAAAATGAACCTATTATGAAAAAAAAATTAGCATTACTTCATACCATATGTAAAACAGCTAAAACTATAAAACTTTTAAGAGAAAATCTTTATGAGCTTAGGTTAGTCAAATATTTTTTAGAGAGGACAACAACAGAAAATCATGAATCATAAAAATTTGATAAATTGGACTTTATCAAAATGAAAAATGACTCTGAAAGATTGTTCAGAAAAGACTCAAGCCAAAGACTGCTAGCAAAACACCTACCTCTTAAATGAATTGATTTAGAATATATAAAGAATTTTCACAACTTGACAAAAAGAAGACAAATACAGTATTTCAAAATTTGACAAAAGATTTGAATAGACACTTCACAAAAGAAGAAATTTGGGCTGCAAAATAAGCACATGAAAATTTCTCAATGTCATTAGTTACTAGTTAAAGGAACAATGAGATATACTATACATATATTTACTAACATTTAAAAAACTGAAAACGCCAAATGTTGACAAAATGTAGAACAACTAGCACATTTGTATATTGCTGATAGGAGCGCAAAATGGCGTAGCAGTTTCTCGTGGCGTTCAATGTGCACATACCACATGTGCTAGCAATTTCACTTCCTGATATTTACTCAAAACAGAACATTTGTCCACACAAAGACCTGTATGAGAATGTTCATAGCAACTTTTTTCCATAATAGCCAAATACTAGAAAAAATCCAGATGTCTATTCATTGGAAAAGAGATAAATAAATTGTAGCATATTCACAAAATGTAACGTTATTCAGCTCTCACAAGGAATAAACTACTAACACATGCACCAACATGGTGCTCTGGGACAAGCTAGTTACTAAAGAATACATGCTTCAAGGTTACATTTATGTGAGAATCATGAAAAGGCAAAACTATAGGGATAGAAAATGGAACAGATATTACCAGTGGCTGGGGAGGGGTGGTGGGATGGCTACAAAAAGGAAACTTTTGGTGGCACTGAAAATGTTCTGAATCTCAGTCATAGTAGTGGTAACACAACTGTTTACATTTGTCAAAACTCATCAAACTACACAACTGAACATGAGAATTTTACTGTATGTAGATTATCTTAATAAATCTGACATGTAAGAAAAATAGAGAAGCAATGGCAGCTTAGATCAGGGGCATACAAGAGGAAATAGACAGGAGTGAAGGAATGGCTGCGAGGTCGACCCAGTTGGACTCATAGGTAGCTCCTGAAACCCCTTCTTTCTATGGATGCACTAAATGTGCAGCTATACATGGCGTGATGACTTCAGAGAGAAATCCAGAAACTAGTTGAGTAATTCCCACACAGACAGTGTGTGATAAAATGCCTACATCTAAACAGGCAGGTAAGGCTGAGACGCACTCTTGCCCTAAACCCCAACAATACTCCCAACTCCCACCTTCTTCCTGAGGAGTGAAGGGTTCGGATACCACATTTAGGGAACCAACTTTTAAGACTCCCAGGAAGAGGGACAGGCTCCCCAAACACCTATTCTGAAAGCCAATGTGTGCTGCTTTGTGAGACTTACAAGACTATATAACAAACAAAGAAGCAAGTGTTCAGACATGCAAGCCCTCACCAAAGCTACTCCCCCAGGGCTCAGTGCAGAGAAAACAGGCAAAACCCACCCATCTCCCAGTCTTTTTTGAATGGGACCATCCACATACTTTGCAAGCTGCTGCCTTGAGGACCAGGTTTATAATCCGGCACACACCTAGGGGCTTGCTGAAACCCTCCCCAGGGACTTGAGAGAGCTCATGGACACCGCCACAGCTGTCTACCTACAGCCTGCTCCAACTCACCAGTATCTCCTTGGAAGGAGCTTGTACACATGTCTGCACCCCAGCCTTTGCAGCTGCCAACCAAGGGACGGATCCCCAGATCACCTGGCACTGATAGCCAACAGTGCTTCCATACACAAGTTCCACATGGGGATAAGCCGTTCAATGTTGGTCCTGGTCATGTTGTTTATATTTGACAACAAAAGCAACAAAAACAAAAATAAGCAAGAGAAACTACGTCAAACTAGAATGCTTGTCTGTCAAAGGAAACCATCAACAAAATGAAAAGGCAGCCTATAGAATGGGGGAATATATTTGCAAACCACACACCCAAAAGGGGTTAATATTCAAAATATACAAGGAACTCATACAATTCAACAGCAAAAGAAAAAATCATCCAATTAAAATGGGCAAAGGACCTGAACAGACATTTTCCAAAGAAGACATACACATGGTCCACAGGTACATGAATGTTAATCATCAGGGAAATGCAAAATCAAAACTACAATGAAATATTATCGTGTATCTCTTAAGGTGACTTTAATGAAAAAGACATAAATAATGAATGCTGGTGAGGTGTGAAGAAAAGGGAACTCTTGTACACTATTAATGGGAATGTAATCTGGTACAGCCACAATGAAATTAAAAATACAGCTACCATATAATCTATCAATTCCACTTGAAGAGTTATCTGTACCCCCATGTCCAATGCAGTATTATTTGTAATAACCAAAGTATAGAAACAACATAAATGTCTGTCAACAAATTGATGAATATATTGTATATATGTATATATCACATATTATACACACACAGTAGAATATTATTTAGCCTTAAAAAAATCCTGTATTTTTGATAACATGGATAAATCTGAAGGGCAGCATGCTAAGTAAAATAAGCCAGACAGAGAAGGACAAATGGTATCACTTATTTGTAAAATCTAATAAATAATTTCTTTAAAAAAATCAAACTCAGAGAAATAGAGAGCAGAACGTGGTTGTTGGGGCTGGGGGTGGGGACGAAGGGAGAGGCTGGTAAAATGGTGCAAACTTTCAGTTAGGAGATGAATAAAGTCTGAAAATCTAATGTATAACATGGCTACTACGGTCGATAATATTATATTGTATCATTTAAATTTACTAAGAGAGTAGAACTTAAATGTTCTCACCAAAAAAAAAAAAAGGCTAAATATGTGAGGTGATGGCCATATTAGTTAGATTGGAGGAATCCTTTCACAATGCACATTTGTATGTCATTGTTGTGTTGTATACTTTAAATATCTTAGGATTTTGTCAATTATACTTCAATAAAGTTGCAAAAAAGAAAAGAAAAAGAAAAAGAAGTGGACAGATGATTGGTATGTTTTTGGACTGAGTAACAGAAATTACCTAAGATCTAGTTGTAAAGAATTTAACACAGTGTTTGACAGATAATATGGATTTACTAAATGTTAACTATCATAATTTTTAGTTGGCCTAGGTTAAAGTTTGTTTAATAAAGAAAACTCAGTATGAACAGAATCGAAGAACTATTTACAAATATATTAGAGAGGTTTAGTGTGGCTGATATTTCTCTTAACATTAGGCTAGTTTTTGCGTCTTTTTAAATAAATTTTTGTGGAAGACTATATGAAATGTCTATCACTAATGAATTTCTTCAATAATATTCATTAAGTACCCAATATCATGCTATATTTTGAAGATTTAAGCTAATGGTAAACAAACATTTCTGCTCTCAACGGTCTTATAACTTAGTGAGAGTTACAAAAAAAAAAAAAATGAAGGGTCACCTACTTCAGGAACTGACTCCTGTGCCCACCAGAGACTTAAGGATAAGAGTCAAAAATGTCCTTATTATGGATATTATAAGTAAACTGAGGATCTACTGGGTTGTTATAAGTACATTGGTAAGGGCAAGAGAGAGCTGCTATGGAAAGATGGGGGTGGGGGCGGAGAACATTCTCTGCAAAGGGCAGCTTGTTTGAAACTCCAGACACAAAAAGCACCAGGTGCATTCTCAGTGTTACTACGGCTGATGAAAGGTGGCTGGAACACACAGTGTTTCAAGGGGTGATCCTGGAGGGGTAGGGAGGGTTAAGGTTTAGTCAAGTTTGGTAAGCCATCATAAGGATTTTGAAATTTGTCCTTAGTGTGATGGGAATCCATTGAAGGTTTTGAAGCTAAAAACGATCCATTCTGATTTGTGTTTCATGAAAATTACCTTGGCATCAGTGTGGAAGGCTTTATACATGTTCCTTGATGACCCTTCCCCTGTTTCCCCCCTGTTATTTCTTCCCCTCTCTCCTCTGTTTACTGTCAGTTTGTTCTTCATTTCAGTGTCACTGGTTATATTTTGCTTGCTTGTTTGTTCTGTCTATTAGTTTCCACTTACAGGTGAAATCATATGGTATTTGTCTTTCACTCCATTGCTTATTTCACTTAACATAATGCTCTGCAGATCCATTCACGCTGTCACGAATGGTATGATCTCCTTCTTTCTTTCTGCTGCATTGTGATCCATTGTGTAAATGTACCACAGCTTTTTGATCCACTCATTTACTGATGGGCACCTCGGTTGCTTCCAGTACTTGGCTACTGTAAATTGTACTGCTATGAACATTGGGGTACATAGGTTCTTTTGAATTGGTGTTTCAGGATTCTTAGGGTATAATCCCAGCAGTGGAGTTGCTGGGTCAAAAGGCAGTTCCATTTTTAGTTTTTTGAGGAAATTCAAAACTGTTTTCCACAGTGGCTGCACCAGTCTGCATTCCCACCAACAGTGCACTAGGGTTCCCTTTTCTCGTCATCCTTGCCGGCACTTATTGTTTGTTGATTTGTTTACAATGACCATTCTGTCTGGTGTGAAGTGATATCTCATTGTGCTTTAATTTGCATCTCTCTGATGGCTAGTGATGCTGAGCATCCTTTCATATGTCTCTGGGCCCTGTGTATGTTCTCCTTGGAGAAGCATCTGTTCAGGTCCTTTGCCCATGAAATTAAATTCTTATGATGTTTGAAACCTTTAAACTTATTACTTTAAAAATTATTTTTTCTTAAGTCTATGGGGCATTTTTTATTATCAAAAATAGATACAAAAAAACATTGGAAGCAAAAGCTACTAATTGCACAAATGGTGGTTAATGGCTCATTTTTTTCCTCTTCCTTCTCGTGTTCATTACAGAAATCAGAAACATATCTGAGTTTTAGACCAAATCAAGTTTTATCTTCTTGTAAATTGTTTTCTCCTTCATCCAACTTTACCCATGACTTTGTTTCCTTTCTGCATAGCTCTGCAATTATTGTAATTGTGATTATATTCATATTGATAGTTTTCTGTTTTCTAGTATAGTATCCTTCTATCTTGAGGATAGGATTATG
Source organism: Mormoops blainvillei (assembly GCA_004026545.1). Taxonomy (NCBI): domain Eukaryota; kingdom Metazoa; phylum Chordata; class Mammalia; order Chiroptera; family Mormoopidae; genus Mormoops; species Mormoops blainvillei. The sequence goes on from PVJD01005381.1 coordinate 115,515, forward strand.
CTTAGTTATTTAAAAGTACTAAAGTACCTTAGAAAATCCTATGAATTATATGAGTACCTAATGAATACTTGCTAAGTAACTAAAAAGTCCATATCTTAATCTTGCTCAATGAAATATTAAGGGTACCAATCTAATAAAAAGAAGATGATCAAAAATATGAATAGTAAAATGACAATGAACTCACAACTATCAACAACTGAACCTAAAAAAACAAAAACAAAAACTAACTAAGCAAACTGCTGGAACAGGAACAGAATCACAGAAATGGAGATCACATGGAGGGTTATCGGTGGGGAGGAGGAATGGGGAGAATGGTGGAAAAGGTACAGGGAATAAGAAGCATAATTTGTCGGCACAAAATAGACAGGGGGAGGTTAAGAATAGCATAGGAAAGGGAAAAGCCAAAGAACTTATGTGTACAGCCCATGGACATGAACTAAGTGTGGGAATGCTGGTGGGAGGGGGTGTGCAGGGCAGAGGGGAATAAAGGGGAGGAAAAAATGGGACAACTGTAATAGTATAATCAAAATACATTTAAAAAATAATTTGGCTTTAAAAGTCATTCCATTGTAATTATACTTTTTTCCCCAAATCCTTTAGCACCAATTTATATTATTAGAACAGATGATGAAGGCTTACTCTAAAAATAAATATTTATTTAATTGGTTTGATCTTTCTCTTTATTTTCTGTTTATTTAATCTTAGTCTTTTTTTTTTAAGTATGAGAAAAGACTATTTGTCCTTCAAAATGCTTAATCACCCAGATGCTAGGATACTTAATCTGTAGTAGTCCAGGGTCTGGGTAATGAGACCACAATATATTTTTTTCCGTTGCAAAAGCACCACCAAACACAAAAACCATGAAACCTAAGTTTTTGAATTGCTTCAGCTCTCACAGTTGTAGACAGTTAATGTATGCAATTAAAGCAACAACACAATATTACCAGAACTGCACAAGAATGTCATAATCAGAACATGAATTGCATTTTGACATTGGCTATAAATGTGACTTGTGGTATAGTTCAAACCGATTCATTTTAGTTTCAATGCACTTGCATATTTTCCCAATACCTGAAAGATTCTTCTTTTTTCTTTTTCTTTATGCTATCCAGGAATACACTGTTTTGTGATTTGGGTTCTGGTAAAGGATTTAATCTATTAATATACAGGGTGGGGCAAAGGTAGGTTTACAGTTATGAGTATGTGAAACACAGCATTCATTCTTGTATTATTCTTTATTAATTATTGATTTACTGTCCATATGAACAAATGTAGACCTACTTTTGCTCCATGCTGTACATGCCCTTTGGA